>OY987256.1:11618434-11925068 GCA_963920725.1 Rhamphomyia laevipes | reverse complement strand
ATGACATCACAACAAATGCACGGTCAACAAAGAAGTGTTAGTCGTGGTGATAAAGAATCACCATCACCAAGATCTAGTGGTGGTGGTGGTGGTAGTGTTGGTTTAATGTCTAGTTCACCAGCATCTATTTATTATACAGAAAAGGATCGTGGCAGAGCTGATTATTTAAGTCGAACATCACCAGCTGAACATATTAATAGGTGAGTTTTTTTTTCTAAAACATTAATTTTTACTGTGCTGAAATACCGGAAAAAGTATTTCATCACGGCAAAAATATAATTTCTGTTATAAGTTATAATGTATTTTAACGAAATTGTAAGGAAGTGCGGAATTTCTTTGGTGGCATTCCATAATAACTTTATTACGAATATTGAAAATTCAGTTTTCGATATCAGTAACGTTACTAGGAATAATTGTGGTTATTTCCGTATTATACAGCCCAACATTCTTGAATATATATTTTTTTTTATCATTTCTATTTATACTTTTCAGTACTCCAAGCCCTCATAGAACACCACCGCCACAACGGCAAGGAGTTATACAAAGACATAATACAGGTGGTTCCAAACCACCGTCACCATCACCAAATCGATTACATATAATGCCACATCATTATCCTCCACCAGGTAAATAAAATAATTAAAGATATTTTAATGAAATTTTCAAATTTAAATTTTGAATTTTAGGACATGAAGCATTTTCATCATTTGTTGATGTTGCTGTACAGCAACCACAATTACCAGTTCCACAAAAAGATGAAAAACGTAACGTCGTTGGACCAGGAGGTGGTGTACCGCATCCAAGTGTTTTAGATCATCCTGGTGCTGTATCACATCATGATATCCGGTATTTACCACGTGAACAACAAATGACAGCATTACAAATTCATCAACAACAGCAGCAACAACAACAGCAACAACAACATCATTTTCGACAACAACAAGTTGCTGCAGCTGTTGACCTTCAGCGACGTCAAGAACAATATAATCGTATACATGCACAACAAGAACGTGATCGTCAGGAACGGCAGGAACGAGAACGTGCCGAACGACATCATGAACGTGTTGAACGTGATCGAATTGAACGTGAACGAGAACGTGAACGGCGTGAACGTGCTGCCGAAGAACAAGAACGTGAAGAACGTCGCCGTGAAACAGCTAGAATGATTGCAGCTACTTCAGCTGCAGCTGCTGCCGGTGCTCCACCATTTTTAAGAGCTGATACAGCTCCAAGAGGAATTCCGGAGAGGGATAGAGATCCGTAAGTTAAACAATTTTTTTGTAATCAATGTTTAATTAATTAATTTTAATAAATTCAATATATTTTCTGCTAACTGTAAAATTCTCTTCTCTCTTTGAATATAATGTTTTTTATCTCTTTGATATTTATAACTAATTTTTTTTTCTCTGTATCTTAGTGTTTTTAAATATTTATATTTTTTGAAATTTTAGTAATAATATTTTTTATATAACCTCAAAAAAAAAAATAGTTATCATAGGGCACCACCACAACATCCACCAACTAGACCAAATGAAGGTACATTTTCTGCCGCCAGCTTAATAGATGCTATTATAAAGCATTCAATAAATCAAGGTACAACGGAACCACCAGCTGCACAGCTAAGTAGAGAGGCTCCACCTCGATCATTTGTGAGTATAAAATTTAATGAATTTTAACATAATCTGTGGTTATTTAGAGAAATGTCAATATTGAATTTGCGATTGAAATGATATTTTACATTTCTGATAAATAATATTTTTAATAATTAAATAAATTTAAATATTTTTTTTTGTTTTTCAGTATTCATCACGTGAACCACCACATCCAGTTGCAGCACAAATTGTAGCTGCTGAAAATAATGGTAAATCAAATTCACCAAATGTGATCAATATAGATTTAGATGGTGATCGTGGTGGTAATAGTAGTAGCAGTAGTACAGGCAGTAGTATAAATCGTAATCAGCAGCAACAACAACAGCAACAGCAGCAACAACAACAACAAACTGTTACAAAAAGTATAACACTTGGTGAATTAACCGATTCAATAATTCAAAAAGATTATGGCCCAAATCCAATGCATTTACGTGCTCCTTACATGAATATGGCATATTTTCAAGATCCAATTGTAACAACTGATCAATGGAAATATAATCGCCGAATGCAACAAAAAGAAGCCGAAGCAGCTGAACGTAATAAAGTTGTTAGTCAATCTCCAGTTGGCGGTGGTGGTGGTCCACAATCTGGTGGAAGTGGCGGTGGTGGTAGTAATGTTGGTAGTGGTAATAGATCTAATACACCAGATGAACGCCAAATAATTCGTATGGCACAACCACCTTCACCACGTAATAAATTTCATGAAATGATGATGCCATTAGATAGTTCTTATTATACACCGCCACCTGGCTTAATGGATCGACGAATGCCTGGCGGTGGTCCAGGCTCTGGTAGTGGTTCAACACATCCATTTGCACTTGATTGTTACGTTAAAAATCGTATAGTTGAAGCAATGCGAACCGAAGATGAACGACGGCCAGATGATGGACATGGTAGTGTTAGTGGTATGCATCATCTTGACCGTAATGATATCCAACATCATCATCAGCAACAGCAACAGCAGCAGCAACAACAACAACAACAAAGACATCATGTCGGTAAAGAACAAGACGGTCACATTGGTAATAAAATGACACAAAGTGGTTATGAAGATGGTAGACGTAGTACTGCTAGTAGTAGTAGTAGTATTGGTAGTAATCATCCATCATCACAAAATAATGATTCATCACAACAGCATGGTGGTTATCCGTCAACACAACAACAACAACCACCTGTAACAACATTTGCAACAACAACATATGCATATCCATTTAGTGCTCTAAATGTTTCTGGTACTAGTTTAGTGCCACAGGGTAAAAATATGGATGGATCAACATCATCACAACAACAACAACAACAGCAATCAATTGCAGCTGAACCAAAACCTTTACTATCGGCACAATATGAAGCATTAAGTGATGAAGAATAGTTTTCAATGAAAAAAATATGGGAGACTATTATTAATAATTACATAATAATCGTGGATAGAAAACAATTTAATTATAAATGGTTAATAAATAATCAATTTATAATTTTAATGCAGATTTTCTCTATATAATTTATAAAATTTACAAAAAAGTCAAAACATAAAATGCTATAAAAAATGACGACTTCATAAATTAATTACAAACAAATTCGCCTTACAAAAATATAAATAAATAAATATGAAATCAAGTCAAAAAGAAAATATATAAGAAAATTCATTTAGCAAAAAGATAAATTTAAAAAATATGTTATATTTTTTTTTTTTTTTTTTAATTAAATTTCAAATTTTCTATATTTTTTATTAAAAAATATTTCAGAGATTACACTCAAAAATTTACTAAACTGCTGGATATAAACAAAATAATAATTATTATAAAACATGATAAGATTATATTGATTTCAATTACAAATTACAAAATTATTTTTAAAAAACATATAAATATATATACAACAGAAATGGTCAACAATTTAGAATTTGTTACATCCAAAAAATTAACAATTTGTAAATGTTCATATGGATATCAAATATCACGGTTTAATAATAATATTATTAACAATTTTCGAAATATATATAAATTCAATGTTTATTTATATAATATTAAGAATAATAATATATTCAGACAAAATGTATATATTAAAATATAGGCTCGTTGCATGTCACAGTAGATATTCACTGAATTTCGCCATATTTCTATTTATAATTATTAAATTAATGTTTGTTTCACATAATACTAAAATCAAATTCGATCACAATTCGATTTGCAATCAGCATATTTCGTTAATATTTCATAATTTTATGTCTTTTTTAAACAATTCCTTCATAATTTTTTTAATTTGAAAGTGTATAATTAATTACTCGGAAGTGTGTAATTAGAGAAATTATAATCCACAAATGTTGAATGTAATTTTTTTATTTTTTTATATTTAACCGTTTCGTCAATAATTTTAGTATGCATACTTTCTTATGCATGATAATTTTATATAAAAAATGTTTAAATCATTTTTCCCTCTGCTACTTAAAAAAAAATTGTGATTTTTCTGATAATATAAATTAAGCAAGTTAATTTGTTATCAATTTTAATTTCCTATCGATTGACATGAATGGAAACATCAATTCGATGTTGAAAAATAAATACTGAAAAACACGTAGAACAGAAAAAAAAAAACGGTCTCATTTCAATTTCTTGATATTTCTAATATTAATTAATACTTTTACTAAATTGTTGACCATCATATTTACTTAACAAAATACAGAAACTGAGTTATTATTATATAAAATATAAATTTAATAAAAAAAACATTGTAAAAAAATAACAAAAAAAAACAAATAAGATGTAAAAAAAATAATAATGAATAAAATAAATAATACAGAAAATTTCTAAAATTAAATGAACACATTAAATAATTTTCATGATGTTATTTTCTATAATGGTAAAAAACAATTTTTTTTAATTAAACTATCATTTATATAAAAAAAAAATATAAATATATTTTTTAATATTAATTACAATTACAATATTAATTACAAAATTAAATAATATAATTATTATAAGAAATTAAACACAAAATATTAAATTTATAAATATAATAAAAATATGTAATAATAACAAGAAAAAAACAGAAAAGTTTTAGTGATTATAAAAATACCCTTTTTTTTGTAATTTTGAATAGAATTATGTTTTTAAGATATAGTTTTCAACAATTTTTTTTTTTAGTTTTAAACATTTTTAATTAAAATTAACAATAAAATTATATATAAAAAAAAATTAAAAAAAAAAAAAAAAATACGAAAAAATTAATTTTAATTAATTTTAAGAAAATGTAATTATTATGAATATTTTTAGTTTAATTTTTTTTTATATTTGTAATGATTATTCTTTCTTTTTTTTATATATATTATATAACTTTATTAATTAAGAAATAATGTTTTTTTTTTTTTTAGGAAAATTATTAATTAAATAACAAAAATATTATAAGTTTCACAGTTTTTAGGATAAAATAATAAATTAAAGAATTTAATTAAAAAAAAAATAATTAAAAGAAAAGAAAAACTAAATAAATAAAATAATAAATATTGATAAAACTTCGGTGTAGAATATTATATAAATAAATAATTTTTTTTTTTTTTTTTAATTTTTCATTTAAGAAATTTTATTTTGTGTAATTTTCGTAATGTTAAAATTATAATTAATTGATTAAAATAATTTTTAATATAAATATCTTTTCGTAAAAACAATAAAATATTAAAAATCTACAAAAAAAAAATCATTTTTTAAATATTTTTTGTTATTCAATTTATTTTATTATTTAAGATTTTAATTTTTTTTAGGTTTTTTTTTTATATTTTTACGTATCTCTACTATTCAATCTGGATTTGCATAGAAAGTTTAATTTGTCAGTTATGTAGAACGTTTATTAGTTTCTTTTGGTTTGTTTTGATTGAATTCACAAATCGGAAGTTAAAATACAAAAAAAATAAATAAAAATATTTTAAAAGGTAATTTAATAACAAAAATAAATTAAAAGCTGTAGAAAAGTAGGCAAATAGAAAGTATAAATTTCAATCTGGATAATCAAATGAAAAACATTCATAAAATTTGACCCGATATACGAAATAATTGAAAGAAAAGTAAATAAATAAATATATATAAAAATATAAATGAAGAAAATCAAATTTATTAAATAAAATAAAAGAATTTTTAAATAAATAAAAAAATATATACAAAATTATAAAAGATTTTTTTGTTGTTCTTGTGTTACACCTATAATTTTTTTGATAATTTTTCAGTTATTCTGTTTTTTTTTTTTTAGATATAGTTTGTTTTTCGTTTTGAAAGAGCTCACAAGTTTAGGTGTTAAGACTAATTCACAGTTTGCAATTTAATTTACAATACAATTTTACTGTGAATAATTCGTTTTGTGAATTGTCCACAATGATAAAGTTTCATACAATGATCCTTAATTAAATCTTGAATTATGTTAAATTATATTAAAAACATTTTTCATATTATAATCAAAGATGCTTTTGAATCATGGTGAAATACGAATTTTCTACAGTGAATTAACAAAGACAAAATCTTGATGAATTCATAATTAATTTATTTTATTGAAATATTGGACTGGAAAATTCTTAAGTGTAATTAATTATAAATTATTATATTATATACGATTCAAATAATACCAAGAACCAACTAAATTTTTTCTTATTTTTTTAAGTGGTAAACGGTGATAATAATGGATGCCAATTAATAGAGCTTTAACAAAGTACCATAAAGATATTGAAACACTAATTACTTTATAATTATTAACCAGCCGTATCTAGAAAAAATTACTTATTAAAAACTGATTGACAAGATCAATGGATTTGATTACCAAATTATTTTCCCTTTAGTAATAAACATGTTTTTGTTTTCGTATTTGTGATTTCCAATTCCAATTTTTTGTTTTTCATATTTGCTACGTGTAGAGCTCGAGTCAAAAGTGCCTTACAAAATTCGAGTGAAAATACTTTTCTCCAATAAAAATGAATAAAATATTTTATATCATACCAAATTAATTAAAAAAATATTCATACGTTTTTATTTTCAGAATTTTATCAGTAAAATTATTACGGTTTCTAATTCACAGGAAATTTTCCTTATATTCACGATTTTAAATTTTTAAAATAATTTTTTTAAACTGATTTATTATTAATAGTTTTGTTTTATGTTATATACACGATTCCAGCACAAAATAAATTTTACATATTTTTATTATTTGAACACAATTTCTTTCAGTTTAAGCTTTACTTGGCAGTAGAGGTACACTAGCCCAGAAAACATACATTTTACATAAAACAACTTTTAATTGTAACAAATATTCTCTCAGATTCTGTAAGCATCGAAACTTACAGATTTTGAATTATTATACCTAACTATTTGATATGAGAAATTTTACACTTTGAATAAAATTTACTTAAACTTTTAATAGTTTTTGACATCCGGTTTGTCAAAATACGTAATTTCGATGCTTATGATCTTTAGAGAGATTCCAAACAAAATGAATTAAAAAAAAGTTGGATTATTTAATATTAATAATGAAGTCATCATAAACAAAAAATCCCTGAAGCATAAAACAATATTCGAAAATCTGCATTAGAAATCGAAATAAATATTTAAAATTGAAATTGCTGTGTAAATCTGTATATTTGTTGTAAGTTGTAAGTATATATATAATAAAGAAATATACCACAAAATATTATTTAGAATTGGTGTTAAAATCTGCAAAAAAAATAATAATTAAAATTAATTGATAATAATTGCTTAAATGCAAAAATTTAAATATTAAAATATTTATTATATAAAATATATGATAATTTTTTTTTTTAAATACATATATATAATACCAAGATTTATATATAACGACAACAAAACTTTAATCAAAATTTTGTATAATTTTCAATGATTAACTTAACATCCTGTCATTTAAGTAAAAATTAAATTTATAACCATAAATTTAACAAATAACAAAAATATTTACTTAAATAAAGAAAAAGTATTAGAATCGTAAGATATTAAAAAATTATAAAAATTAAAAAAAAATATAACAAACAAACAAAAATGTTTAAAAAAACTTTATATTAATAAATAAAAAACAAAAATTTATAAATTTACCTAAAATATACTTCAATAATAAAATTTATGATTGTCATAAAAAGACAAATTCAAATATTTATTACATAAAAACAAAAAAATTAATTAAAATTATATATTTCATATAAAATTAACAAAAATTAAATAAAAAAAAAACCTTTTATTTATGTAATTACATACAAAAAAAAAAGAAGGTTAGTTAGATAGGAACACTTAGAAAAAAATAATAAAATAATATATAAAAAATTATATATACAAGCAAAAAACATTAAAATAAAATAATTTAATTTAATAATTAAAATAATATTATTTAAAAAAAAAAAAAAACATTAAAAACATACGCAAAACATTAAAAACATACACACAAAATATGAAAATGAAAATTTAATATTTAAAAAAAAAAAAAATGCGAATAATTATAAAAATAAATAGACATAATAAAATTATGAAATTAAAATAACTAAATTATTATATTTAGTGTCAAACTGAACGAAATATATAAAGAAAATAAAAATAATAAAAAAAAAAATAATAAAAAATATAAATAAACAATTTAATATAATTAATAAATAAAGAAAATATAATTTTAAAAATTAAATTATGTAAATATGAAATTTAGTTATATACAGAGGAAATATTAAAATAAAAATTACAAGAAACTTAAAAATGAAATTTTCCTTATTATTATTACGACTAATATTATACGAGTAGTTATTAGAATAACTTAGATTAGATTAAGGTTTACGTAGGACCACATTATCCCATTTTGTGATATACCCCTAAGTTACAATCCTAATCAAGATCAGTTCTTTCGAAAGAGTACAGTACGAATTCGAGACAGTAAGTAAGCATTGAGTATATAAAGCAGTGTCTGGTTCGATCTAGTACCTCGCATTCGCATAACATCAGTCTCGATTACTCACTCCTAGTATTCGTACATTCTACAGACATTATTTGGAGCTAGTCCCATTATTTGTATATGTTTCTTCAGGTTGCAATGTCCTTGCTAATATCAAGGAGCTCTTGCTCATTTTAGATGAGTGAATAGGTACGAATTTTGATGAATTGACCTTGATAGTAAAAAAATTACTTGGCTGAAACTTTAGTTTGTATTGGGCATTTTCGAGGTCGGGGAAATGCGAAAATGCAACATTCGCCTTCACAAAATTTGCATTTGCACACAGCAAGGCTTCTAGAACCATTTGTCAGTTTTTAATTAAATTTGGTACCATCCCGACTTCATCTTGATGCCCATGCAAGATGAGATCGCTATTTTCAGTGAGTCCATGTTAGAATTTCGCGTACATGTGGCTCTATGGAAAAAAATTACAAAAATATTCTCAATCTCAGAATGGACGAGTGAAGTACACACCTTGGATCCATAATTTTGCACATGCTACAAAGGTAGAGGTCACTAGCTTCATAGTAATACTTCATACGATTTGAATTTTGCACACAATTATAGTTAACTGTTACCTGATGTTGTTGGTGATTGTAAAATTTGAAGCGGTAGTTCAATTGATCTATGTCAAAATTCCCCGTAGAAACTCCTTTACTTAAGAATCCAAGCCTTTTCGGTTCATATTCGGTTCATATCCGCAATGATCTGCTATTTCTTCTTCATTATCCAATAATTTCCCAATAATTTTTTATTCAGATTGTATTTAAAAAGTGGGTAATGGCTTGTAAACAGAACAGTTATTTCCCAGAGATTCTGCTCGATAAGAAACCATTTTGTTCTCTTGAAACTGTTTCGCCTGACGTTGTATTCACTAAAAAAGTGGCTTGCACAGCACAGCAAGTGCCAGTGTCAATGGAATTTGATGAACTGGACACGAAAGAAATTCAAGTAAGAATATTTTAATGCTCATGTAACGCTCAAAAGTGAACTAACAAATTTCCATAAAAATGACTTAATTTAGATTTCAAACCAATTACTATTTCGAGAATTCGATTTTGTACAGCACCATTGGATAAAGTGAAATCAGAAATACAATTTGGACTTTATTTAAACTCGTGGGTTCAGCATTTCTAATATTTTGGCCATTAATAAATTATTTCTGATGTATTAAGTCTAAATAATGTAAGTTATACTTTGCATTTATATTAATATTTCTGTAATATCGGCCATCGTATTTGAAATAATTAAATTTCTAAATAAATTCCGAAAAAAATAAGAGTTTTAATGAAATATGAATTTGATTTTGAGATTGGTGGAAATACAGGAACTAAGTTATAAACCAATTTTCCGAATAGATTCATTAAAAATGACCTAATTTCATTACATGATCCATAACTTAACAATTACTAATGAACTCAAGCTGGTTTGGTATTTAGATTTTTCAAATAGACTTAAATCTGATTTGTGGTTAGTACTTTATTTATTGACAAAAAATTTATCAACACTACATTAATTAGTTGGGTTAAATAATGTTAAATGGGTGGGTGAAATTTTGTCCAAAAATATTTATAGTTCATTAAAATTAACTGGTGAGTTAATTTGTCAATATTTCAAATAAAATATACAAGTTAGAGTTCAGCATAGTTTTTTTTTAATTATTCATTATTTGAAAAACCTATTTAGTGACAATTTGGAAAAGTTCGAAAATTATGGAATAATTTTCATAATTTTCGAAAAAATAGCATGAGTTGGATTTTTCATATAATATATCGCATACAAATATCAATTTTTAATTTATTTCATACTATTCGATTTAATGACTATGAAATTATATAATTATATTTAAACTTTATTAACACCACTTTATTAAATTTATAAAGAATTTGCTTTAAATAATCAATTTTTAAAATTAAAAATTGTTGATTCAACAAATGCCACAATATTTAGTACCCGAAAATATGTTCCTATTTAAACGTTATAAATAATTGAATTAATTAATGAAAACGTTAATTTAATTAGCTGAAAAAAAAAGTTAAATAAATATTTTATTAAATTTTTGAAAGTATTGACGTGTTATTTTAAAGGGGAACGTATTTATAACGACAATGAAAATTTCGAACATTTACAATCCAGATCTAATATCTTTTTAGATTTTTCAAAAAACGTACTGGAAATTGGTACTTGGCCTAGACTTGTTTAATATAAATGCTAGCAGAGCAACATATTTTTTAATTATGTAAATATTTCAATGTATAAATTGTATGTTGTCTCTATATAATAACGATATCAATAAATTAATTAGCATATTAAAAAGTATCTTGGATTAAAAGTTGATGACTTAGCCAATTATAAACTTATTCATATATAATAAAGAATTTCTTCAAGTGTTTCATAAGATTTTATTTCAAATAAATTTTACAAAATTAACAATAATTTACTTGAATTCATTAAAATATCATTGATTATTAATAAAATTGTTGGTATTTGTATCAAAAATTTATTTAAATTATTCAAATATCTCCATTACTATTATTCAACTATAAACACCGTCTAGTTCAAAATGGATTTTGAACACCATCCTTTACATAAAGGATCTTTTCTAACCTCACAAGTACCATCAGGAGGCTTACAATATATTTCCTTTAAAGATCCTTGAGCATAAGAAACCATGCAAGAAAGTAATGCCAAGCACATTATCATAAAGAAAGTTAAACGCATTTTTTCTTATTAAATTCTAGATCAAAATAATATAAATATTTATTAATTAAATATTTCGAAGTTTAATTTTAAAATACTTACTGCTGCTCAGGAAATTATTGAGATTTAAATGAAATAGTAAAATATGCCACAACTTTTATAAGTAATTTTGTTAAAACTTCGGATATTAATCGAGATTGCTAAACTGCTTGTGATAATTTTACAAAAAAATTGCATACCTTTTATACTAAAAGATTTATTTACTTTCTGTATTTAACTGCGCAATTAATAAACATACAAATATAAACATACAAATATTAACAAAAATATTAAGTTTTAGCAAAAAAATTTAGATTTCCTGGAAGATTATTGAATCCCAGACATAAGAAACTAATTTACAAATTTCTAGTCAAAAATAATACAAATATTTTGCATCTTTTTAAAATTTATTTACTATTGCAATAGCAAACTTGTCGCAAGGTGTTTTATATTGGCCTGAATTCAGAGTAAATAATTGGAATGCAGTATGCAAAATCAGACTACGCCACCACCGCTTTCCCTAAGATCCTATGAGTATCAGAATAAATGAGAAGAATCTAATTCTGGTAATCAAACTATAATAATTCCAGGATAATGTAGTAACAAAATATGACGCCATATGGATCTAGAAGACGACAACATACTAAAGCATTTAACAATTAGATAGCTTGTAGAATATAATGAAAATTCTAAAGATTGATGAACTTAAAGAAACAGACTGGATTAACTGAAACTTGTATAAGTTGTTCAATACATTCAGCTGGTAATTAAGGACATAAATGTAGATGTCAATTGATTGAGTTTTCTTTTCTACTTAAGATAGCCTTCAATTAAACAACTCCATTTATGTTATCATAAATATGAATCTATTCTACGGATTTTATTTAGATGAAATATTTTGTTATAATTTCAAAATAAAATTAAGATTTTATTTGAAAATGTTAAATTTTATTTGTTTTTACCGCAGTGAAGTGAAAATTCGGCAATTTTTACCCACATAAGATAAGATAATATTGTAGATATTTAGAATAAACATGATAAAGTTTGTATAATTAATAATTTAATTGAAATGACAAGTTTGTTTGCTAAGCTATTAAAGTTTTAACCAAGTTATTTATCTATGTTAAAATTAAGATCGCATTTTGAATAAGTTGAGTTGAATTGAGTTCACTTTGTAAAATGACAAAGTTCACTTTGTAAAATCAAATTGTAAAATGACGACATAATGTCAAAAAAAGTTGGATTATAAAAAATGTTGGGTATGTAAAATGAGAATTCGCACTTTAGAAAGAAATATGAATGAAAAAAATAGATTTCATTGTTATATAGAATATTCGTTATAGTGGAATTCGTTATACTATGGAACTACACTGTACTATAATCAGTAGTGCATTCGAATTCAACAAGCAAAATTAGGTAAACCAATTAATTTGCAAATTAGTATTGCTTGAAGTATACCGGACGCTTACCATTTAAATTTAAAGAATTTAAAGGCGAAAAAATCTGTTACGAAAAAAGGGAAAATTACTTCATCTTTATAATCTTAATTACCAAGCATTGATATATGGATTATAAATGACACTAAAAATTTGATATTATTAATTTAACATTCGTGGGGTTCGCTAGCTCAACGTGTTTTGTTCTGCCAACAATAATGTTATAAGTTTAATTGCCGCTGTAAAAGCTGGTCTGACATATTACATATTTACACTTTACCACTTTTAATTACATGAGAATTATTTCATATGTTCTAGATCATATGGTAAATATTATTCAATTTCAATTAAATTAGGTAGACAGATTGGAGTCGTGGTTACGCATATGTTGGATAAGCATAAGGTAGAGGTTAGGAGTTCATGCTACAATTTACGAAAAATATTTCAATTGTATTCATATTAGTTTAGTATTCATATTAGTTTTGTAATATTGTTGGTGCCTATAAAATTTAGGGTCGGTAGTTTTAGTAGGTCCCTAAAAGTACGAGTTCAATACAATACATGATTGATATGTTAAAATATGAGCTAGTTTTAATAAAGTACTGTTGGATAAAAATCAATGTTGAATATAACTACGAGTAATTAGCAACTTTTTCTTGATGGATGGTAGCTTGACATGTGCTAGTTGATTAGTTATATTCCATATCTTATAGACTCTATACTCTTCGAACCAAAATAATTTTATTTTGAATATTACCAGATCGATGATAGTGTGATCATCTAATCTGATTAACTAATCTCTAAAAATTACCTCATTGCCAAGAGGCCAGTCTGATTATTATTTACAATACAAATTACCACAGCTGATTTGCCTATAAAATGCCTTTAACATTTTTCGTACGACGTTTAATCAAAATAAGACGCCATAATTTAATTCAAATTAAAATTCATTTCATTTTTTTTATTTTAATTTTTATTGATTTTTTTTTTTATGTTTTTTTTTCTTTTTTATATTTTGTAATAATATTTTTAATCAATATATTTAAGAAATATGTAATGTAGTTTTGTTAATATTATTTGTTTTTTAATTTAATTCTTTTTTTTTTTTTTAATACTTTTCAAAATAATATTTCGATTGTTTTTTGGATCATTTTTATTTCAAATTTTTGTTATTTTTAATTTTTGTAAATTAGTTTAATGAATTTTGTTCATATATGAATTAAATAATATAAATTTTTCTATATAATATTTTGCAAATTTTTATTTTATCTTTTTCTTTTTTCTTGTTTTTCCTATTATAAATTTTTGAGTAATTTTAATTTAATCGTTTTTATTTTTCATATATATACCACAAACAAACAAAATAGAAAAAAAAAAAAAAAAAACAAACTAAAATTTTTTAATGAAAATTTAAATAAAAAATTATTAAATTTTGCAATTAAATATTTTATTATAATTTATTAAATTTTAACTTAAAATCTAAGAATAAAATAAATTAGACATTTAAATATTTTTGTATATAATTATATTAATTATTTTATAAATTACTTTTTTTTTTTTGTTTTTTTTTTTAATGTTTTTTTTTTTTTTTGATAATTAATGAGAACAATATTGAAATTACATATAAATTTATAAATATCTTTTTAATTATAATTAATTTTGTTTAAATAGAGAATAATAAATAATTAAAATGGAAATTTTTACCATCGCGTATATTTATATATTAATTAAATATTATATAGTTTTTTATAAGATTTAAAAAAAAAAAATTAAAAAAAAAATATTGTAAATTTTTGTTTAAATATGACACAATATAAATATATTGACTAGACATAAAATTTTAATTTGAGATTATATTTTAAATATACTATTAATAAAAAAATTGAATAAATATATTATTAATTAAAGTTATATCTAAAAATTTGAAGAAAAAAAGAAAAGAAAATGAAATTGAAAAAGATTTGAAAAAAAAAAAAAATATGTAAAATTCACACAAAATATACGAAAAAATTAGAAGAAAAATAATAAAAAAGCTAAAATTAATTTATAATAATTTATTTGAATAATTTTTGTGTGATTACAAAATAATTAATTATTGCAAATATCCCACCTTGTGTGCACTTTTGGGTGTGCGACAAAATATAATTTTGAATAAAACAAAATTGTGCAATAATTTTTAATATAATAAAATTTCCCATAACCTCAAAATTATATATAAATTTACTATATATTTTGACATTTTATTTGAATTCTGTAACTTATAAAACCAATTTAATCATTTCCATTTCGAGATTGTTCTGGGTATGTGATTATTCCTAATCAATATTTTTTTATTCTGGAAATTGGTTGAGTTGTGAAGCACTTGTCAACAGTGTAAATTTTACCACTTCTGGTAATTTATTGTTCTTTTGACATTTGTGATATTTTAGAGTTACAAAACTTTTCAAGTTTGAGGTGATCATAAAATGATCAAGCAAAGAGAAATATATCGCTAAAATAGTGAAAGATTAATTTCTTTGGTTCTAAATTTACTTTCTCAATGATTTGATAAGTCTTTTTCAGAAACCGGTTACGTTAATCCGGTTAAGCCTTAACCTGTTACCTTAACAACAGAAACCGATTAACTAGAAATTGAGTGTCTGGTAACCAAAAAGTCGATTATCAAGAAACTGATTAACCAGAAACAGGTTATCCCAATGGATCGTATTATAATTTTTTTGCACAACATTTTATTTTATAAATTTTCATACATTGGACTAGATAAAAGTAGGTACTATAATTAAAATGTATAAATATATTATATAATAAATTTCTTTAAATATATTATATTAAAATTTAATTAATTATTAAATATATAATAAGTAAATTTTCAATTGTCTGTCAGATTATAAATTACTTTTTGCTAAAATGATTCAAACAAGCTCGACTGACGATGATGGTTCGGACGAACAGTGAACGGATTGGAAATTTTGATTGGAAACAAATATCCGTCAATGACAGTTCAAACAATTCAAACACGTTTTATTAAACACGGTCGCGTCGAGATTGTATGAGGGGCAAAGAAATTAATATTTAAAATTGAATTTTTTAATTTTTTATGTTTACTATTATTTTAAATTTTGATGGTTTTTTCAAAATAAAAAAAAATTAATTATATTAATATAAAATTTCTTTGGTATTATTTGTTTAATTAATAATAAAGTTTTTTTTCTTCTTTGGTTTAATAATTTACTATTTTTTATAATTTAATTTAATATTTTTTTTCCATTTTTTAAGTATTTTTTTTTTTTTTGCAGTTTTTCAATAATTATAATAATGTTAATAATTAAATTAGTAGTTTTTGAACATCAATAGTTTTTTTTTTGTTAATTAATTAATTATTTTAAATATTTTTTATTATAATAAATTTTTTACAGAGACACGAAAAAAGTGGAAACATTTATGTAATTAATGATAAATTTTAATTTATAATAATTGTGTGGTTTTTGTGTTTCTTGTTTTTTTTTTTTTAAATTTAATTTATTTTATTTTAAAAATTTATTTAATTATAATATATTTTTTAAATTTTTTTTTTTTAAATATTTTATAGTTTTTTTTTATGTTTTAATTTCGTTAGTGTGAAGATATTTTAGTAGTTTTGTCATTTTTGTATCTTTTCGTATATGATTTAATATTTTTTTTTTTTATATATTATTTTAAAAAATTGTTGGGATTGTAAAGAACATTTTAAGAATTTTGTTTTTATTTATATATATTATAATATTTTAAATTTATATCAGGTGGTGTTTGTGATCGATTCTGTATTTTTATGTAATAACTTTGTTTTAGGTTCATTTCAGTTCGGTTGTTTTTAATTAAATTGTAATTGGATGTGATTGAAAACTTTAAATTAATATATATTTTTTATATTAATTACATGAATATTTAAAGTTTGACTGTATAAGCAAAATGAAAAATATATAAAATTTAATAAAAATGTGTGCGTTTTATAGCAAATAAATATTTTGAAATTAAAGTTAAAATAAAAAATATATTAAAATTTGTTTTATTTTGGATAAACTCTCAAATTCTAGACACTTGTAAGTGGTGAGCTATCATTATGACGTATATAACATAAATAAATGTAAAATAATTTGTTTTAATGACACAATGTTTATATAAAATAACAAAAAAGAAATTACATTTATTTTAAAATTGAATATTATTATTTCATTATTTAATTGTTATATTATTTATATATTTATATAATTATTTTTCTAAAGGACTAACCATAATAAATATTGAACCCTAGACTGTTAAATCGAACATTTGCATCGGTTGATGACCGTAATCGATTCAACATAAATTTTACGCAATTTTATTCAATAAATTAATTAATTTTATCGTATTTTCATAAATAGCTAATTCAGTTACTTTTAGCAAAAATTATGTATAGAAAGAGATCAAAACTTATATAAAAATTTTTACTCTCAACATTTCAAGATTAAATCTCGCTACCTAATAATATAAATATTATATGGTTTTATGGAAGGGAAGAGTGTTTGAAAAATGCTTTTGTGATTTCCATCCATTATACAAACTTTAATATAAACTTTGATTTCTTTCTATATATATTGTTTGCTTTTACATATGATATTGATTAATTGGTTAATACATTTATTATGGTTAGCTCATTAAATACTTTCCAACATAAGCTCAAGCAGTACATATTGACAGTTTTCAGTTACTTTTGACAGATGGCGATTTTCATTTTTTTTTTACATTTGACATAAAAATAATATTTAGTGCCTAGAACATAAATTTTTTTTATTTTTAAATTTAACTATATAAGTTTTTTATGTATAATTTTATTCACAGTTGGATTTTTTTTTTAATTTTTGTTATTTTAAAAATATATTTTTTTATATATTTTAATTTTTTTTTGTTCATATTCACAGTTTAGGTTGTTTTTTTTTTTTTTGGATTTTTGGTTTTTTGCGCGTATAAATTTTTCCTAAATACTATTTAAACACTTATTTGCTATTAAATAATGCTTTATTTCAGTAAAATCTTTTTGTTTTTATTTTTTAATTTCTTTATGTTTCTTTTTTTTTTTTTTTTTTGGAAGAGAAGTTTTGACATAATCGTTCTATTCAGTTTCAGTTATTCTTATGGTGTGTAAACCCCCAGTTACTAATTTTAATTATCATTCACAATGGCAACGCGTTTCAACGCAACATTTACAAAGTTTAGTTCTAGGGTTAAAAACATTGTTAATAATTAACAATTAATTCTAAACTCTAACAAGTTCTTTCCATATGTCAGCTTTTTTTTAAAATATTTCTTTAACTTTTATTAGACTTGTCATATAAAATACTATTTTCTGGAATAAAATTTATAAATTTATCAAATTATAATTTATTTAGCTAAAATTGTTATTATATTCCATATAATTTTTGAATTTGAAATGTCAAATTTCTGCATTGTGAATGTTTGCATTGACTCCCATATATTTTATATGTGTTAAACTTTTTTTGACAGCGCTTTGAAGCTCGTTGCCATTGTGAATGTTGAGAGTAACTAGTACATTAGTTTTTATCCGTTGCGTTACTAAACATTCAATTGATATTTTAAATTTATTGTTTTTACATGTTATTTTAATATCTTTTTTATTTAAATGAATTTAATTTTATACTATATTTTTATTTGCGATGTTATTTCGTTTTTCGTTATTTTATAATTTTTGTATGACATTTTTATTTTTATTTTTAAAAATACTTCATTAATTTTATGATTTATGAGATTTCAGATTTTTGCGAATTATTATAATTATATTTATATCTTCTTAAATTTTGTATTTATTTAAATTGCCATTTTTATTATATATTTTTTAATAATTATTGTTATGATGATATATTTTTATTATTTATTATCTTTTTTTTTTTTTGTAATAAAATATTATAAAATTGTTTAATTTTATTTGTAAATTTTGAATTTACCTCAACCTCCAAAAATATTGCCATCGTGTGTTTGTAATTTTTTTTTAAATTTTAATTATAAGTTTTTCAATATTTTTATAAATGAGAATATTTTTGTTAATATTTATACTAATTTTTATTTAAATTTTATTTATAATTTACTTTTTTTTAAAAATTACTTTTCATTTTTATCGCAATTATTTTTTTTTGTTTAAAAAATATTTCTATTTAAGGCTGATTTACAAAGTTTTCGAATATATTTTGACAATTTAAAGTTAATATATTTGACATTATAGAATTTATTTTTGACATTTCTAAAGTTAATATTTGACATAACTGAATTATTGATTAATATTTCAATTTCTCTTCATATGGAAGTTGTTGTTTTGTATAGTATATACGAATACGAACGAGTCAATTTCATAAAACTTAATTTTTGACATTTGTCATTCACAAAGCTTTTTGTTTTATGTATTCCTTTCAATTCGAAAAAAGCATATTTTCAAATACGATTAAGAATAAGAACTGTCAATAATTTCAATTACATTTAACACCAGATGTTTTTTTATTGTTCTATGAATTTTAATCGTTATGTCAGAATAGAGTTTAAATTGTCAAAAATTAACTTTAAATTACCAAAAATTAGAGGTATCTGTCAAAATACAGCCGAAAAATATATATTTACCTGTTCTTGTTTGCATTTAAAAATAAAAATTTTTAATTTTTAATTTTATAATTATTCTTTGGTGTTTCTGTATAATTTCTCTTGATTATTTTTACATAATTATTTTATATATTTAAATTTATTTAATTTAATGATAAATTTATGAAAATGTTATTAGTATATATAAATAAATTATTTAATAAATAAAAATTGGAAATCTTAAATATTGAATTATATTTTTAAAATTAATTTTCTTTTATTATTTTAAAATAATTTTTAACTGATTTTAAGCGTTTTTATATTTTTGTTGCAAAATATCCTTTTTTTTAATTGTGAATTACAATAGAAGAAATAATATTTATTTATAGGACAAGAGTAGAAGATAATTTAAATAATGTTTAGGAATATTAAATTATGATATTATTAATATGATCTAATAATTTTTAATATAATTAAGTTTAATTATTAATATAAATTATATATAATAAATAAATATTTTATTCCAATTTAAACTTTTTATTTATATCATCTTCTCTCAGTCTAATAATATTTTGACAATTTTATATTTTTGTATGTTATTTTAAAAATTAAATTTACGCAGTTTTAGTTTTATTTGTTTTAAAGCTAACTTGCAGCACCCGATTACCCAAAGTATATCCATTAAGAGATTGTATTGCAACAACAGCTTCATCATAATTTGTCATAGTAACAAAGCCAAAACCTTTACATTTACTTGTTTGTAAATCACGTATTACTTTAACTGATTGGACGGCACCAAATGGTCCAAATAATTGCCATAGAACATTCTCTTCAGTTTCAGGTGATAAATTATAAACAAATAAACACCAACCGGAACCAGTCATTGCACTGCCAGGTATTAATGAATTTGCCAATAAATCACCAGCCAATGGTGAATATCTATAAAAATTTATCAATGATAATTTTGAGAAGAAAGAAAAAATAAAGAAATATAATTTTTAAGTAAAATTTTTTTTAAAATTATTATATAATTTAATTAATTTTTGTAAATTTTGTATAATATATAATTTTATTTTAAATATAGAGAGCTGGCAACAATTTTACTAAATCATTTTAATAAATTTTAGGTAGACGTAGACTCTTTTCGATCTTACTGAAAAAAAAGTGAATGAAATGTCTGAAAAGTATACGAGTCGGTTTATTTATAGTGTCCTCGAAGTGACTGACAGGTTTTTGGCACCTGTGACAAGTTTGCGCCGTTTTTTATTATATATTCGTTGAAATTACCAACAGGTTTTAGTCGTTTTTAACGACCCATACAAAATTATTTATTATACTATAAGGTCACTTTATAGATTTATGAAAGGTTCTAAGTCTATAAAATTAGGAACTAACGATTCCTTTATCAGTAAGATCTATAACGTCTAAAGTCTTGTTGGAAAACAATAAGTAAAACTGTGGTCAGCTTTTAAATGATATATTTATGTAGATTAATGCTATATATTTTTTAACTACTACGATTTATAAAATAAAATAATTAAAAATACCAAAAATTACAAAATTACGGAAATTACTACAAATATTCATGTTTTTTTTTTTGAGTTAAATTAAAATATGTTTAGAGTGTTTAGAGCATGCAGTTTTATCAAAAAGTGTTATCAATATTGTTTTTTTTTTTGTAAGAAATTGGTAGAAAAATTATTGAATTTTTTTTTGGATTGGAATTTCGATTTTGATTTGTCTTTATGAGAGAAAATATTAAAATTAAATTAATTATTAAATTAAAGAAAATAAATATAAAAGATTATAAAATGACGAAAAATTGGTTTTCATTATTCTACAGTTCAAATTTCACTAAGTTGCAAAAAAACAAAAATTGTATTATTTTTAAGAAATCGAGCAGAACGAGATGCAAAATACAGTTTCTGTATAATATGACAGAGAGATAAACATTTTGTTAAGACGCCCTAAAATTGTTTATTAAGTAATTTTTATGAATAAATTCAGTTTTCTGCATCAGAATCTAAATATAAATGAATTAAAACGACACTAAACTGAAGTACAGAATAGTGAAAACCTTGCTGAATTCATTATACAAATGTTGTTTATTAAACGATTATTTACGATATAGTTTTGGTTTGAAGCTTAGCTAAAATTCCTTAGCTACATTTTTGACGAGATGATTTTGGTTTAATGATTACCTAAATTTTATTAAGATGATATCAATCATGAATAGCTTTACTTTGAAAATTGATAGTATATTAATATAATCTTATCAAACAAATGCGTACGATTAAATTTAACATAAAATCGTTTTCAAGGAATGATTTGGGTTTGAAATTTATTTAAATATTACTAACAATTTAGCCACCAGATGGTTTAGGTTTGAAGTTTAACTATCTTATATATCAGACACATTAAGAAAATTGAGTGTTTAATCATAAATAATAAATAAAGTTAAAAAAAGAAAAACATAATTATATACAAGAAAATAAAACCTTTGATTTTTATTAATTTTAAATTTTAATTGATATTGTTTGGAATTTTAAATTTTCTATTTTGAAATATTCGATCCAATAAATTAATAAAAATAATTATAACCTGCAGAAAAACGAATTAAACGAATAAAAATAATAATTGTAAATCAGTCTCTGTCCATCCTAGCTGTGGCTGTTATATTTTTTATGTGACTGTTAAATGTCAACTGTCTAAATCATATTTTGTTAACAGCTATAACCAAGACTGACAGTTCTAGTATTTAAAAACAATCTTAAAACTATAATTTAATTTCGAATTTTGGTTAATAGACATTGAAATAGGAAATGTTTTTGAGAATCTATTAATGTCTGTAGGTATGTAATTTCTTCATTTAATTGTTAATGTTAAAGTGTAATATTTGTTATGTAAAGTAATTAATGATAAAAAAAAGTCAAGATAAAGTATATATAAAAAATATATAAATACAGAGTTTAAAAATTAATTATTTAAAAATAAAAATTAAACACAACAATAATGAGCTAATAAATTTCAAGATGCATTTTTGAACAGTTCAATAAAATTGAAATAATTTAAAAAACAAAATATATAAATATAATTAAATATAAATTAAATAAAACAAAAATTGTTACAAGAAAAATAATAATGTTAAAAAATATTAAAAACTAAAAATTATATATATAATTTTTTTTTTTTTAAGTCACAACAATTAAATTAAATAATATAATAAATAAATAAAATAATAAAATAATTTTTATTAATATTTAAAATTAATTAATTTTTTTTTTCTTTTTTTTTTTTATAAATAATAGTCTTAAACGAGAAACAGTAGAAAAAAAAATCACCTTTGCAAACCCTTGTTAATGGCTAACATCGGGCTTTTTCCAATGCTATAAAATATAAGAAAAAACAACAATATAAATTATAAATAAATAATATATAATTAAATAATTTTTGTAAAATTAAAATAAAAATATAAAATAAAAATAATAATAATAAAAATAAAAAATATATAAAAAAACTTGAGAAAATTTTAAATTATATTAAAAATATGATTTAAATTTATTATTATTTCAATTTATATTTTTTAAATGTTTTATTAAAATTTTAATATATAAATTATATTAGATTTGTTAGTATGTTTGAGGGGGGGAGGGGGTGGTTTAACAGAATGTAATAATAAATAAAATATAATTTAATGAAATAAATATTATAATTGTTAATTTAAATCATTTTAGTAGGGTTCTAATTCAAATTGATGTTAAACTAGTTGCAAAGCTAAACCAGTTGCAAAGCTATAATAGTTTTATATCGGGCGTTCAGTTTAATAAATACGTAAAGGTGCTAACAATGTGGAGTAGTGGAGTATATAATTCGTTATTAATAAACAGTGCATTTTATATAATTCGAAATTTTTATATAGACCAACTAAATATCCAGACTCTAAAATAGGCACAAACTAAATTACAAAATTAATAAGTATGTCTGCCAAATTTTATTCAAATCAGATAATAATTACTATTTTGTTTATGCTTATTACTATATTCTCTACGATATATTACTCAGGGTAGCTGGGTGCATAATCAAGAAACCAAACTGCAGAACAAAAAAAAAACACGACTCTCCACATAAACGGAAACATAAATACCGATAAAACATACTGAAAATAGCGATAACTGAAATTATAGTAACTTCTTCTTAATTGCATTTATAAATGTTATTATCGATATTGGTAAAAATTTACAATTCTCAAAATTTCGTTCAAGCTTGCAACGAAAACTTGTAACTTGCAACGAAAATAGATCAATTGCGAGTAATATTTAGACTTTAGTTTAGAGTATATGTTTTGTATTTCTATTGCAGTTAGAAATAATATACTACTGCCGTACAGATGGATGGCCTACCTACACTGAATATAATATTCAGCCAAAGTAATTATGTCTTATATATGGTTAATAAGTCAAACCCGGTTTGCAAAAAGTTAATAAGTCAATCCCGGTTTGAATTGATACGGTTTACTTGGAATCCGAGGTCATCAATTTTGTAGGTAAATAATTCCGCGGTAAAAAACTACTCCACATGAGATTTATTAATTCCATTGATTTGAAGATATTTGGCAAACGAAGTGGGACTTAATTGAAAAATGATGTGGTTACTAATTCTTCCCACATTAGGAACAAACTAAGAAAAGTTGGTCATTTTAATTTCAGTATTCCGTGGAAACAATCCGAATATTTTTATTTTCTTAAAAGGAACATTATTTATTTGTTGAGATTGGTAGTACATAAAAAATATTCAATACTTAATCTAATCTTCGTTTGTACACGGTTTAATTTTTGAAATACTTTATATGAAACTCTAAAACAGGCAAATTTTCATTTTCTATATGATTATTCAAATGATTCAATTTAATTTTTTTAATGCGGAAAAATAATAATAAAAATATTAAAGAATTTTAACAAAAAAAAAAAAAATATATTATAAAATAAATAAAAATATAAGATAAATTCGTTTTTCGTAAATATCAAATAGATATTATTTTTTAAAAAGTTATTTTGTACTGTTGTACGGAGGAGTGATTAAATAAATTCAAATCTGTTCTTAAAAAATAAGGAGTTTTTTTTTTAATAGATTCAAAATGCACAACGCCACGCTCTTTTGTTGAGTTCAAATCTAATTAAAAACAAAAAAGCAAACTTTCAAATTTAAACTATATATTTATATATTATTTAAAAATAATAATTTATAATAATAATATAGTCATCAAGGAAAATCTCTCATAATACCAAACAACCATTCAAATAGTTTAAAATGGACAAAATGAAAATGAAAAAATGGATTTTACTATAAATTTCGCGCCAGAAACTTCAAAATTCAATAAAAATATTTTTTTTTATTTTGGGATTTTTCGAAATATAATTTTCATATTTTTCGATATTTTGAAAATCTGTTTTTTTTTTCTAACCTTATTCGGCCAGGATTTGGTACAGCACCAGCTAAACGTCGTGTTGCAGCTGCTTGTGGTGTTAAATAAGCTGCCAATGGTGGTAATGCTTTATTACTGGTACTTGGATTATTAGCAAATTTAACTGTTATTGGATCAGTACATGCTTTTGGTATTTTACCATTAAGTTCCTGAATGGCACGTTCAGCTTCATTACGTTGATCAAATCGTATGAAGCCAACACCTTTGGATAGACCTGAAAAAAATTAACAAAAATTAATTAAGAATTTTTTTTATAGAATTATTTAAATTAATATTTAATTTTTATATTTTTTAATTCTTATATATTTAGTTTTGGATATTATGAAATTATTTAACATTTTAATAAAAATTATAATTATAAACATAAAATTTGATAAGAAAAATTATGTTTAATAAAATTAAATAAAATAAAAATAAACCAAAATTATAATATTTACCGTCAGAGTTATCGGTTCCGAATGGCGTTACTAAAATGATAATAAAATAAATAAATAAAAATAAAAATAATGAATAAAATTATGAAAATTATAAAAAATAAACAATTTAAAATTGAGTAAAATGTGAATTTAATTTTGTATTAAAAGATGCAGGACAGTTTGGTTAAATTTTCCCAAAAATATTTAGAGCTCAAGAAAACTAAGATATATTTCTCACTTTGGCTTGTAAAAATTAGAATTTTGAATGCATATATTTATACTGGTAAGTTAAATTTTCAATTATTCATATAAATTATTTAGTTCTAAATTAGTTTTTAGTAGCATTATTACCAATTAATTAATATAAAAAAAATATATGTAATAAAATAAAGTATAAATTAAAACAAGATAAAAAAACGACGAAAAAATAAAATTATATAAAAAAAATTATTGATCAAAAAAATATTGGCATTAGAAATTACATTAATGAAACCTAACTTTAAAATTTTAAAGAACGCAAGAATGTATAACGCCATAAATAAAGCAATTGCGAATAAAAAATATTGAATTATATTGATTATAAAAAAGATTACCGGTAAGTTTATCGAAAACGAGTTTATCGAAAGCGTCTTTATCGAAAACGAGTTGATCGAAAGCGAGTTTGTCGAAAACGAGTTTATCGAATGATTAATTGATCGAATGACGAGTTTATCGAAAAATATTATTTTTAAGGAACTTACGAATTGTGGATTTTATCTCATGTCTTTTTTAAAAAAATTTAAAACTTTGAAATATTTTATTTATACAACAGAAATTATAAATATTTTATTTATATATGTACATATAAATATGTATTTATATTGTATTCATAACTTTTGTCCTTATAGAATAAACATCCATTTAAAAATAATTTTTGTTTTCCTTTTTCACTACTAAGGAATTGTAAATCCATTTTCAAATTAATTTTCTTAATTTCTAAATATTTTATATATTATCACTAATAACCGCACTACTTGATAACTGAATATCTATAAGATTCAAAAATATAAAAAACCTTTCTTATTAACACAAAATCAAAAAATGCATAAATGAAGGGAATTTCCCACAATTAATGGAAACCTGTAACGGAAAAACCGTTTCAGGTTAATTCTTAGGAAAAATTTTCAGTGTGTTTTACTTTAAACCTCATTATTTCAATATTTTTTTATCTAAAACGCATTTTTTCTAACAAATGCTATTATAAACACATTTGAAGTTTCTGTATATAAAGAAAAAATTTAAAAGTTTTTAATTCCTTAAAAATAATATTTTTCGATAAACTCGTCATTCGATCAATTGATCATTCGATAAACTCGTTTTCGATAAACTCGCTTTCGGTAAACTCGTTTTCGATAAATTCGTTTTCGATAAACTCGTTTTCGATAAACTCGTCGGCTACCATAAAAAATTACCTGAAATTAATGAAATTAAAATTAACGATATTTAAACTTTATTAACACCACGTTATTAAATTTATAAAGAATTTGCTTTAAATAATCAATTTTTAAAATTAAAAATTGTTGATTCAACAAATGCCACAATATTTAGTACCCGAAAATATGTTGCTATTTAAACGTTAGAAATTATTGAATTAATATTGGAAAACATTAATTTAATTAGCTGAGCAAATAGCTAAATAAATATTTAATTTAATTTTTGAAAGTATTGACGTGTTAATTTAAAGGGGAACGTATTTATAACGACAATGAAAATTTCGAACGTTTACAATCCAGGCTAATATCTTTTTAGATTTTTCAAAAAACATATTGGAAATTAGAATTGTTTAATATAAATGCTAGCAGAGCAACATATTTTTTAATTAAGTAAATATTTCTATGTATGTTGTCATTGTATGTTGTCTCTATATAATAGCGATATCAATAAATTAATTAGCATATTAAAAAGTATCTTGGATTAAAAATTGATGAGTTGGCCAATTATAAACTTATTCATATATAATAAAGAATTTCTTCAAGTGTTTCATAAGATTTTATTTCAAATAAATTTTACAAAATTAACAATAATTTACTTGAATTCATTAAAATATCATTGATTATTAATAAAATTGTTGGTATTTGTATCAAAAATTTATTTAAATTATTAAAATATCTCCATTATTATTATTCAACTATAAACACCGTCTAGTTCAAAATGGATTTTGAACACCATCCTTTACATAAAGGATCTTTTCTAACCTCACAAGTACCATCAGGGGGCTTACAATATAATTCCTTTAAAGATCCTGGAACTTGAGCATAAGCAACCATGGAAGAAAGCAATGCCAAGCACATTATCATAAAGAAAGTTAAACGCATTTTTTCTTATTAAATTCTAGATTAAAATAATATTGTATTTATTAATTAAATATTTCGAAGTTTATAAGATAATTTTAAAATACTTACTGCTCAGGAAATTATTGAGATTTAAATGAAATACTAAAATATGCCACAACTTTTATAAGTAATTTTGTTAAAACTTCGGATATTAATCGAGCTAAACTGATTGTGATACAAAAAACTGGGTTTTTTTTATACTAAAAAATATATTTACTTTCCATATTTAACTGAGCAATTTAATATTTAATATTTGATCAACTTGAATAAACTTATTAAGAAAAATATTTGCATTTAACAAAAAAATCTTAGATTTCCTGGAATGTTATTGAATCCCAGACATCAGACACTAATTTACAAATTTCTAGTCAAAAATGAATCTAGAAGACGACGACATACTAAAGACTTTAACAATAAATTAGATAGCTTGCAGAATATAATGAAAATTGCAAAGATTGAAGAACTTAAAGAAACAGACTGGATTAACTGAAACTTGTATAAGTTGTTGAATAAATTCAGCTGGTAATTAAGGACATAAATGTTGATGCCAATTGATTGAGTTTTCTTTTCTACATAAGATAGCCTTCAATTAAACCACTCCATTTATGTTGTCATAAATAAGAATCTATTGTACGGATTTCATTTAGATAAAATATTTTGTTAAATTATAAAAATTGACAAAAATTTTATATTAATTTAAAATATAGAATTTTTTTTTTTTGAATGTATAATAAATAATCAATAAATTATACTATTATTTAAAGAAAAAAAATATGATGTTCATCAGCATAAATGTATAATATCTGGAGATCATACTAAATAAGAATCTAAATTGAAGAATGCTTCTCGAAGACCGTACTTTTAAAGACCAAGAAGGTCTTTCGTAGGCCTACAAGATGCTATTTTTAAAAATTGATGTCTCCAGCCTGAGATGATCTGCTGGTTGTACACCAGTGAAATTCGCGCAATTCTAACCTATGACTACAACTTCATAGTTTGGTGTAAAGCCATTAAGATTAGATACAATTATAAAATACTGGATAGAGTACAACGTACATGCAGTCTAAGTATAACTGGAGTAATGAGAATGGCTTCTACGGCAGTTTAGGACACTATCACAGCCCTGCATTCGATAAATCTTTATAAAAAATGCATAACTAATTTAAGACTTCACATAAACCGGGACTGGACTCATGACATAACTACATGAAACAATTCTGGATTTTTTTAAGTCTTCTGTGCCAAATGTTCATCTTCCTAGTCATTGAAATTGTTCAACCTGCTCTGATAGTCACGTTGGTCTGTAGGGGTGATTTCGTTTCAGCAAGATCACAATCTTAAACAATCTAGCTCGGACAAACAAAGCCAACCTGAAATGGTTACGAATAGCCAGAATAGGTGCGCAACTGGAAGTTGTATCCATCACTGTCGGATTCGCACTACAATCACTAAAGGCGGGCGGACCTGAAGAAATGATACTCATCTCCAACGCTGGCAAGCTTGCAACAAGAGAAAGGTTACAAAGGGAGAAAACACAAGACTATTAAACATTTGCTGTGTCACTGTTTCTATTTTATGCACCTGCGACGCAGATGTTTTGGGTCTTACTACATGAACGAACTGCATGGATCAGGAGTTTTGGGTTGGAAACCAATTGAAAAAAGTTGTTGGCTCAGCAAGTGCATGAGACAGAGAGAGTTTCTATATATTAACATTTCCATACACCATACAGAATTAGGCCCATTGTACCTCTCGAAAGAGCATTTTCTATATACTATAATGTTTTATGAAAATATTAATTGAATTTAAACTTACCAGAAATATTATCACAGAGTATACGAGATGTAATAATCTTTCCAAATGATGCAAACATTCCTTCCAAATCTGGTTGAGATAAATTTTTTGGAAGACCCGATACATATAAATTAGCACCCTTTATTGATTCTGAACTTGGACGAGCAAATGATACTTTTATGATTTTATTTTGTAAACGAAGACCATTCAATGTATTAATTGCTTTGTCAGCATCTTCTTGTCGTACATAATTAACAAAACCATAACCCAAACTTTGACCTAAAAATTGAAAAAAAAAAATAATTTAAATTTTTTTTTTTTTTTTTTGTTTAAAAAAAAAAATATACTTACTACTGCCTTGCTGTAATGCTGGATTAAGAGCAGTTAGTGAAGCTGGTAAAACTGAATTGAGAAAAATTAATATTTAATTATTTGATTAAATTTTAAAATTATTTCTTTTCGAGACTAAATTTTTTGAAATTGAGAATAATGCATGATAGAAAATGATCCTTGACATGCATCCATATAGAATGAGTTTCATAATGATTATTGTTACTAAGATATGATACATATTATCTAATGTTGAATTGTCTACAAGCTTTCCACAAATAGTAAAAGCTTACAGATTAAAAAGTTACAGATTTAGTTCATTTATCATTTAAAAATAATTCACATTTTTCGGTTGACTTTATTTTCATTGAGAAACCAAATGAGCATAAGCTGTTGGCTTAAAGTCCAGAATCAGTTTTGCGAAGTTTAAGCGTAAGCTTGTAATTGTAATATACTAGAAATTTATTCAGCACAATTTCAAATTATTTATACTGAATTCATAATGCAAAGTTAATACAACTGAAATTGAAAGTCACAAAACTATAAAGTTAAACAATATAAAAATTGTAATTCTATTTACAATTCAAAATCAGCAATACAACGCAACTGAACTCTCTATTTTACGATTACAAAAGCTGTGAAATGTCAATGTGAAATATTAAATTTATTGAATTAATATTTTATTTTACACACTTAAAAACTTATATTTTTTCAAGAACACTTAAAAACTTATATTTTTTATGTTAGCTGAATCTGATTTGTCACTACATCGCTATAAATAAAACAACTACATTGTAAATTGAAATTTTTTAAAACCATCATATTAGCTTGCTATAGCTTAAAGTTCAGTTGTGTTTATATCATTATGAATTCAGGGTTGGTCTCAATACATTTTAAATTAAAAAAAAAAAATTAAAATCTTTAATTCTTACCAGTTACTTTATCACGAACCAATTTACAACTTTCCAATTCACCAATACTAGAAAATAATGATCGCATTTCTTCTTGGGTCATTGTTTGTGGTAAATAGTTGACAATTAAATTAGTTTTTGAATCATCTACAACACCATCAACCGATCCGTTATTGTTGGCACCACCATTTTGGACTACAGTCTCCATATTGTTAGTCATTTTGTTGTTTTTATAATTATTTATTTTATTAAATATTATTAATTAATTTAAATTAATCTCACTATTGTGGGGTTTTTTATTAATTTATATTTATTTAATTTAAATTAAAAATTAATTTATATTATTTAGTCAATAATTTATAATAATAATTATTCCTAATTTGTTTTATTTAAATTTTGCGCTAATGTTAAATATTAAGATTTATTTGATTGCGCTTTGCACAAACCCCGGTTAATTAAAATATAATTTTAATACTTGATTTAAATTTTATTAATTATAATTAAAAATATATTTTTGTTTTTATGTTATAATAATTTAAATCAAATAAATTGAAATATTTTTTAAATTTGATTTGTTTTCGATTTATTTAAATTTTTTTACTTAATTTAATTAATATTTTAATAATACTTTTAATGTTGATTTTTTTATTATTATTAAATATTTTTATTAAAATTGTTTTTTGGTGATTTATTATTTTTAATTTGTATAATATTTTATATAAAATTGCAAAAAATGCAAAAAAGACGACAGCAAAATTTTCTATTTGATTTTTTGACTACAATTTTATAATTTTTATTAAAAAATGTCTTTTTTTTTGGTATAATATTTTCAGTTTTTTAATTAAAATGTTATTATTTTTTTTGGAAATTTTATTTGATTTTTATTATTTTCGTTTTTTATATTTGAATACTTTCCGTATAAATTGGAATTGGTGGTTGTTAATTTGTTTTTACGCAATAATTTACTTAATCGCTGTTCAAGTTATCAATCTGAAAATAAATAAATTATTTAAAGAAATTTATTATAGAGTTTTGTTAATAATTTATATTTAAATATGTAATTTGTTTTATATATAATAAAATTAAATAAATTTTAGTTAAATTAGCAGAATTTTAATTGAAAATAAATAAAATTTTTATTGGTAATTGATCTGTCATCAAAAGAATCATTTATCCAAAAATAAAAATTATTGTACGGACATCGTCAAATAAATATTCTACTATCTGCAACCAAATTGCAATCTGTTATATCACTGTTATCGAAACTATTGGTTTTTATATATGAAAATATTTTATGGTTTGAAGAAGCTTGTGAAGTTTTTTACTGATTTAAGTTTTTGTTCATGGACCATCAAACGTAGACTTAGAATGCCACACATAAGAACGAAGGAGAACAAATATTGTATGTTACTGAATGAAACAAATGAACTTATGAAAGAAAGAAATCCATTGAGAAATTCTTTGCAATCTACTTAAATGAAATATTGAATTCAGTCATTGAAGAATAAATGACCCACAAAAATTTATTTTGTCACTCACTATTCGCTGTAATATGCGGACAAGTTTTTAGTATACTAAGTACAGTACAAGTGCGTTAATCCGAACGCAAATTTTGAATTTCAGTGTTCGGATTATCGAACGTTCGGATTATCGCACAGAAAATGAAAAAAATTAAGTCTTGCACAGCAAATAAAAAGGTTCGATGTTATTTGCATTCATGAAGAAAAACGACAATAATTGAGTTGTATTTTAATACTAATTTTTATTTATATCATTTAAAATATTATTTCGGAGTATTCGTAGTTGTAAAATATTATCAACATTATATTTTTGTTGCTCCGCATAACAAATCAAATTGTCAATATTATTTAAAGCTGTTCGTGGTAAAATACTTGTTTTAGTTTCACTTAGTACAACAGTTGTATTAATGATGTTGGTAGATTCTCCGGATATTGAATTTAAATTATTTTCAACATCATTTTCGATATCTGAGTTTTCATTTTCTTCAGATATTTCTTGCCCTTGAACTATAGCCATTATTTCTAAATCTGAATAAAGGTCGTATTCCACTTCTTCAAGTGGATTATTTAACGATTGGATAATATCTTCGGTACTAATTACTTCCACATTATTTTGTACCCTATTCAACTGGTTCATTAGTTCTGTTAGTGGTATTATATCCTCATCATCCCAGAGTTCAACATCGTTATTGCATTTGTACAACTCTTTCCATGATTTTTTAATTACGCTTGTATTAGTATCAATCCAAGCGTTATGTAGCATGAAAACTGCATCTTTTATATTAATTTTTTTGATACGCTCATCCACATTTTCAGTCGCCAAAAGTTCATTAACTAATTGAATACGATATTTAGTTTTAATACACTGTATGACATTCTGATCCATGGGCTGGATTAGAGCAGTGGTATTTGGAGGTAAATATATAACTTTTATTAACCCATCATCACTTTGTAATTCATTTCCTTCATAATGTGACGGTGCATTGTCCAATACAAGAAGAGCGGTTGATGGGATGTCATGTTTTTTAGAAAAAGTTTTAACACTGGGAACAAATTCATTATCAAACCATTGCTTGAATAGATATTTATTCATCCAACCTTTCTTAGATGACCTGTAATATATAGGTAGTTCAATGTTTTTAAATGGTCTGGGATTTTTCGATTTTCCCAATACTAACATCCTTAATTTATTGGAACCATCTGCATTGGAGCAAGGCATAAATGTTAGACGTTCTTTAGTTTTTTTTCTTCCTGGTGCCGACTTTTCCACTTGACTGACAAGTGTACTAATTTCGAATGATTTCCAAAATAAGGCTGACTCATCTGCATTATAAATTTGTGCTGCAGTAAGTCCTAGTTCTTCCACGATCACTTTAAATTTGGTTTTAAAAGGTTCAATAAATTCAGTATTATTTGACAACCTCTCTCCGCATATTTTTAATTTTCTAATACTAAACCTTTCTTTAAATCTTCTTAGCCATCCTTCACCGGCTTTTAAAGTTTTTTCAGAATACATCTGCGTTTGAAACCATTCTGCTTTTTTCAATAAAATTTGGTTTGTAACAGGAAAATGTACAGCACGTTTTTGCAGAAACCAGAGAAATAAAGCTTCTTCCAATTGAGGATTTTGGGCGGATTTAACAGTTTTACGTTTTTTTCCAAGTGAACTTCTGTCTTCTGTAAACTCTTTTATTTTCATTTCATTCCGCTTGATGTCACAAACTGTTGTTTTACCGATTTGATATTTAGTTGCAATTGTCGAATACGGGATTTTGTTATTAATTTCTGTTAAAATTGTTAATTTCGTATTTAACGACAATGTTTTGTGATTTCTCTTCATAATAAAAAATAGTTCTGAATCGGAAATGTATATATCAAAAAGCAAAATTTTGATTATGATAAAAGTAAATTTTTGAAATTAAAATTTAATATTACTTATGGCTTCCTTTAATTATTGTTAACGCGATATAATGTAAGTAGTTATTAGTTTTGAATTTATAACACGAAAAAAATCCATGCGTTAATCCGAACGCTTGTTCGGATTAACGCACGTTCGGATTAAAGCACGTTCGGATTAAAAAACGGTCGGATTAACGCACTTGTACTGTAATTACATTGTATTACGTTACTGAATCGACACGAGCGGAAATGCCAATTTTTAAAATAAATTAAATATTTAATATAATAATTTTATTTTCAAAAAAATGCCACGAAACTTCTTTGAGAAGATCAAGGTTCGATTTGGGCTGTAGCGATATTGCAAAGAAAGAAAATATAAATTAAAATAATTTTAATATAAATTAATTTGTGTTTCAATAACACTATTTTAAATATGTAATTAGAGATAATATTAAATCTTTATCTGTTAAATTATAAATAGAATTTAAAATCCTTGTAAATTCGATTTTTATAGTGAATAAATTTATTTTCCTTATTCATGAATTAAAATAAAAAGTATATAATTAAAATCTTTTTAAAACCATTCTAAAATTTTCTAATTATATTTTCTATTTCCCATCATATTTAATGCTTCACTCGGAAAGTTTTAATTACAAAAACAAATTATATACACGAGTATAAAATAATCCTTTATATTTTCATCAAATTACATCTTCCTAAAGGCATTTTTTTCTAATCCTTTTATGAATAAACTTTCTCTTTATATAGAAAGAAATAATTTCTCTATAATTCCACACATATTTAAATACGTGTGCACGTTTTTGCATTATAAATAATAAAAAGGAATTATATATTTTTTTTTTAAATAAAATTTAAATTACGAGAAAGAAAAATCATTTTTCTTTTTTTTATAATTCGTAAATTATTTTCATTAAATGTTTTTTTAAACCCTTTTATTTGGTTAACATTTATTTCATCCATTTTAAAATTTTAATATCCTTACTAGTATTGAAAATTCGATGCACTTTTTTTAAATCCCTTTTAGTCGATAAAATTTTAAAAACAAAAATTTGTAATTTATTACTAAGATAAATTTCAAAGAGTTTTGTAAATAAATATTTTTAATAATGTATCCTTGATTTGTCTATATGACAGTGGCGGAACTAAGATTTGTGTGATGTGTGCAAAGGGTGCCCTTTTGTAAACGAATTTAAAGATAATTATAAAATACATCTGGTGATATTTATCTGTATCAAATATATTCCACAATTATATTTTCTAGATTTGCCGATCTTTACACGTACCCGAGATGTAGATCACTCTGAAAATGGTTTAAATATAATACTTGACTTTCAATTTATATGTTAAATCTGTGGCATGATGTGGATACAAAAATTGGTGGATCTAGAAAATAATACTATTTAATTTTTTTATCATTTCAAATGTAGTCAAATACATAAAATATTAAAAAATTGTAAAATTTTCGTATGCAAAAGAGTAAAAGTGTTCCAAGATTAGTAAATTTAATTTATATTTTTCCAAATTTCCTGAATTTATATGGAAGTCCTAGACGGGGTATTTAGGCACCAGTATTATCAATAGTCGAATATTGTATAGAAAATAGTTTTCAGCGATTCTTTTTAAGAATAATTTTGTTATTAAGATTCTTGTTAATATTTTGTGATCAAAATATCTTGTGCCCCCTAACATTTGCTCACTTAGCTTATAAGTAGTTACGCCACTGTTATATAAATTTAATATAAATCATTCACACTAGATTCTTTTAGTTTAAATCCATAAAAAATTGCAATCTAATCAGAAATAAAGAATATTTCATTTTGGTTGATAATATAATAAGTAAACATCAGTTTCATTTCTATTACTTTTACTCTACGAGCTAAAAAAAATTTGTAATATTTCGTTCAATTACAACCCTTGTCATATTTGAAACTGCATTTCATTCCAACAAAAAAAAATAGTAAAGAATTTGATGTTTTTGTTAAAATAAAGGGTGTGGGTTTGTAATGACATTTTTAGAAGAGGGTAGCCAGCGATAATGACTTTTGCCGAAAATATAAATGAATCTATACACAACAACAAAACAGATCAACAAAATACAAATAAAAAAAAAAAACACTAATATTTTAGGAAATGGACTAGATTACACACCCTGAAGTGTAAATAGTGCAACATATATCGTACACTATAATTTTTTTTTTATTTATCCGTGGAAAAGAAATATTGTGCAGAAAAATTAAAGACAATTTCTATGAATTTTATTTAAGGGTCATTCACTGTACTAAACATCCCTTATTTATAATTCTCGTTTAGTTAAATGAACATAGAAACTATTTTTTTTTCTTGTGGATTTGCTGACTGCTGTTTTATGTGTGTATTGAATGCGTGTTTGCATTTTTGTTTGTATCCCTTTAGGGAATTTAATAGTAAAATCGAGAAGATTTTTTTTTAGTGTCTGGTTCAATGTGAATGTATGAAGATGAATCAGTTTTTAAGGGATATCCCTTCTTTGTTTTGTTAGAATAATTTTAGGGATGACAATTTGAGGTCATTGTCCTTATTCTGTTTACGATGAACGTGCAGACAATACGTTTGTTTGGATGGATTTTTTTGGATTACCATAATATTCAAAAAATCAAATAAAGGACATTTTTGTAATGAAAGGAGAATTTGGAAAATCCGATATTGTTTTATCAACAAAATGTTAACTTTATATAGAGTATAATCTTACAAAATATTTGTTTAACGCTAAAACTTAAGGTTTAGAAGGGCAATTTTAAAATATTTATGAATTTATTTAGATGATCTTCTAATTTCTAGTTACTGTTTTATTTCAGTAATAGCAAACCACTAATTAGTATTAATTAAGGTTTAAGATTTATATTCTGCTAATAAACCAAATTAAGTGCTGTCATTTTTATTAAAAAATTATGTATGTAAATCTTTCGTTTACCATCTCAATACTATAAAGTTAAAGTTAAGACTACTCTAATAAACTGCAATTAATTGAATCATTAAATCGCAATACTGAACTTATTAAATTGTAAAGTTCGATTTAATTTATGTGGAAAAGTCATTCAAAACTAGTGTAATCGCATGCAAACTGCATCAAGGACAATTGTTGTGAATTAGGTTTTATATTTCACACTACGAAATGCCATCGAATATTCTTCAAGAAAAGCTCATTCAAATTTAACAATTGTTTTACTGAAATGCTAAATGAAAGACCTTATGAAAATTTTCCATTTAATGTTAAAATTTTAATGTTAAAATTGTAAACGTTCATTGTAAGGAAGCCAATCATATTAAATTAATTGATGTAATGCAAAATAAAATACAAAATATTTTTCAAAAACCATAAATATTATTTTAAAATTTATTTACAGAATAATTTTGAATTGAATTCCATAATAAAATAATCTATAAAAAAAGGATTTATTTCTATAAATAGAAAAATGATAATTTTTTTTTAAAAAAAAAGGTATACCAAATATACATAATCCTTTATATTCAATTATACTAAATGGAATTTCTCATTCTAAAAAGGATGAAAATGATGAAAATAAGGAATTATTTTAAACCTTTTGAAATAGGGAATTATTTGAATGACCTTTTTTTATGAAAAAAATTCAATTACAATCAAAATCCTTTATAAAGATTATCTATATTTATCTGATTAAATTAAATATACAATTAATTATTTTGTAATTTATAAATATAAAATAGTTTCATAATTAAATTAATATTTAATGTCCTTAAAATAATATAAATTTGATATTAAATTTACAATAAACTACAAAATCATATACAAAAACACTGTAAAAAATAATTCCTTCTTTGCATTTCAAAATCAATTTTATATATTTTCAAGAAATATTTTTGTAATATGTACATAATTACAATGTCTCCGTTTCCAAGCATATACGAATACAATCTCAAACAAATTGCATATTAAATATACGTTTCCTTTTTATTTCAAATTACAGGGGGAGAAAGGGTTTTCAAAAAAAAAAAGTGAAAGCTAAAATTGTACTGAATGTGTTTTTATTTTTTAAACATCTGTTTGGCACGGTGTTGAGTGTGTCTTTTTTTGTTGTTCTCGTAGTCCTTGTTTGCCTTTCCGTGTCAGAAAAATGAAAAAAAAAAAACAGAACAACAAAACAAAATAAAAAAAAAACATGCGGGAGTGTCACACGTTCATAAAAAATGCACTTGTTATCCTTATACGTATATAAATAAGTAAAAAAAAGTATCATAATTATTGTGGTTTATAATAGAACACAAATTATGAGCTATAGATCAAATGTACCCCTATAAATTGAATTAAATAAAAATATAATTTACTATCGTGTCCTGTCTTTTTTATTAAACTAAATTTTTTATTATAAAATTTATGTATAATTATAATTATACAGAATTATAGAAATATATGAATTTAAATTTAAAAAGGAAGTAATTTCTTTAAAGTTTCATTTTCCATATTATTCGATTTGTAATAATATTCCTTAAAAAATTCAGCTCTAATACTATGTAATGCTTCTCTTATTTGAATATTAAAATTATTCATAATAATTTAGTAATCGAAATTAGAATAAAATTGTAGTTAGATGACAAATTTAATAAAATTTAATATATGTAAATATATGTTTCAATAGTATCTAAACGTAGCAGGACAATAATCGATTATATTTGGGGTCTCCGTGACATTTTGATTATATAAATATAATATTATTAATTTATAAAAAAAATTATAATTTTATTAAATTTATAACTCCTTTATCGAAGAATTTAAAAATTGAAATTAATTTGATTGAAAACATTTATTACATAAATATACATACTATATATTTTCCGAGTGGAAATGTAAAATTGGGTTTACCCTCGAGAAAAATCCTTAAAAATAAAATATTTAAAAGCCCGAAAAAAATATTAACTAAGAGGGAATCAGTATACAACAACGTTCTTCTGTAATACTGTGGAAAAGAATCGTCTTTTAAAAGCGAGTTTTTAAAATACAAGATTTAAAAAAAGCGCGATTGTGATAAACAAGAATTTTAAAAAGCGGAATTTTAAAATACCAGATTTAAAAAAGCGCCATTTTGATAAAGCAGAATTTTAAAAAGCGGAATTTCAAAATACAAGTTTTAAAAAAGTGGGTTTTGAACTGGATCTCGTAAAATTGAAGCTAATTTTTTTTTTAATAGAACATAGAATCCCAGACAGTGATGAGTTTATGTATCGCGTATCGGTAATATTTTTTTAATAAATATGAAAAGTTAATTAAATTTTTATATTTACTTACTTTTTGAATAATTTAAAATTTTTAACTGAGTATTAAAAGCATAAAAAAATTATTATAACTCATCAGAGTTGATTGATTTCTTTCAATTTAAATATTTATTTTTAATTTACGAATCTTATAAAATAAAAATATTCATTAAATTCTACAATTTTCAAAATGAATTTATACTTTTTAAATCCTGGGTTTAGTTTGTTTTGTCCCGGGTGTAGAAATAGAAATTGATTTACACTTTTATATTATTAACTGAAAGTATGTAATTGAAGAATGACCTAATTGTTCCGTTTACCATGAACAAAAATTCTTCAAGTTTTCTCGAATTTTCGTTTATCATTTTGTGTCAGCTGGAAAATTAATTTATTAAAAAAAAAGGATATATTAATTTCCTTAATAAAATGAAATCATTATTTCAGTATTTTATACAACTCTATAATTTAGTTAATTAATAAAAAAAAATATTTTATCATGTTGGACTCTAACCGAGCAATAGAAATTGAAATAAAATAATTAGAAAAACCAATAATATCCTTTAACTAACTATAGCTACTAATGAACTTATATTAATAAAATAATTTGTATACAATTTTATTCAGGAAAAATATTACAAGATTTAGGATCTACTTAACCACTATTGCCTACATCCAACCAATAATTTAACCAATTTTTTGACTGATATATAAATGTTTTAATTCAGAATTTCGAGTTTTATTTTAGTTAAATATTTAAAAATTTATTTTCAAAAGTTTGTCAGTGTTATTTATCTATCCGCTATTCCCTGGAAGAGTTTCAATTTCTTCTTATAATTCCACAGTTTAGTAAATCATTTCCAACAGCAACCACTAATTATTAATAAAGTAACACAAATAAGATTAGAATAAGGTGAACTGGTTCATTAGTCCCTGTGGTCCACAGGTAATTATTAAAAATGCAAGAGTGTTATTATTTCTAAGTAAGAGGTATCTAAGACTTATAGTATGTGTAAGGTCCCGTCAATGTGTGTTTATTGAATAAAATTAATAAAATACTGAGTCGCACGAAAATGGAATGTTGATACTCATATATTCCTGTGATTCGCCAAGTCTTAACAGAAGCAGAGTAAGTTAATTTTAAAAATCGGTTGTTTGGATGAGAAACCCAAATTCTTGAAGGAAACAACATTTATCCAACAGAAGCGAGAAAATTGTTTTTAAAATAAACTGTCGGCCAAATAGTGTGTCCTGATAACTCAGTTTATTTTATTGGAATTATGTAATAATCAAATTCAATATTTCAAATGCAACAAATAATAATGGAATTACTGAAAGAATACTTCAATTTTTTTTTTTTTGTAAATGGCACTCTAAAATCTTTAACCGGAAGCATCCAAAAATCTTAAGGATGGCTCTAACAAGGGAGAATTCTTTCATTAATTATTTTCTATAGATTTACAAATTTCACAGACCATTTAATGCTATAAATTTTTAAGCATATTCTATCAAAATTCATCTAATTCTGCTTTATTTGATTTTGCTCGCTTCAAATTTGTTAATTATAATTCAACAAAATTTAGTGTTAAAATATTAGAATTTTGTCGAAAAATTACTAATTTATTAGAGAAATTATTGGTCATTGACCTATCGGATGTAAATACTATATTATAAAACTACCCTATTTTTATAAATATATGATGACAATTTGTAAATTAAATTTTGTTGGGGTGGGTTAGATTTTCAAAAACAGAAATTATATTTCTCTGTACTATTTTATTATACATTTCAAATATAAAATCTATTTCATTTTATATTGCTAAGGGTTTTTGTATAAATTTATTAGCATCGCAACCAATTTGAATTAGTCTGGCAAAAAATAAAATAAAAACAGATTTATCGTTACAAGGATATACATAAATATAACAACATAAAACGCTAAAGAGAACTTTTTACATTAGTTCATTTTTAGGCCCCAGACAAAAAGGGATAAAATTAACAATAACCATGAATTCTTGTCATAAATAGGATTTTCAAATTTGTAATGGAAGATTTTTATTTATTGAATGTTTTTGCTGAAAAAGTTCGTTCGTTCAAATTATAATAGGATTATGGTCAATAATAAAGATTGTGTTTGTTAGGTGAACATTATTTTGTTATGGTTTATGGATTGTTTATTAATATTTTAAATATAGTACTATATAAAAGAGTTTTTAGAGTATTGAAAACTAAGTAATTATAGCTAGTTTCTACTAAGTCGTTATTAGACTAAAACTTAGGTGAACGTTCCTCTAAATTTTGTAAATGATGTTTATCAATAAATCGTTCATCGTATCAGTTCATTTTAATTTAGTCATAAATATGTATTCAGTTTAATTTAACCTTTAATTCACTTTTTTATGGCTTAATTGCTGAGGATCATATCAGTTCATTTCGGTGGTTTCTGTCAACATGATTTTGTAAAAAATGTGATGTAAGTCAAATTTTTTAGAACTATCCAAGTTTTATGAGAAGTACATTATGATTGTTAGGTAATTATCTGTTTGATATGAATTTGAATGATATGAATTTTGTGGAATGATTTAAAATGGAGTATGTAAAAAACCAGGGAAACTTTGACTATTAGGAAATCAACGGCAAATCTGCTCGGTTGTTTTGAAAGGAAAATACTTTGAAGGATTTTAGAGCCAATAAAAGAACGGTGACAATGACGGACACGATGTAATAATGAGATACATATATGAGGAATATACTGACAGTAATATAATGACATACATCAAACTACAGCGCGTTTCATGTGCAGTTTATGTCTGAAAATCAAATACTCAACAAAGTGGTTAACATTAACAGATTAGATAGAAGAGATAGATCACCAGGGAAACCGAGTTGAAAGGATGCTATCCGAAATGATGTACACATTCCGAAATGATGTACTTCAAGAAAATAACCAGGAAGTGCAGCGTGAAAAAAAGAAGGAAGAGCCCAAGACACGAACACGAGCTGTAGCATCGTAGAAAAGGAATGTAAAAAAAAATAATGCATTTCATGTGTCACACAATGAAAAAGATCTTTAGTTTTGGTGATGAATTAACAATGTTGTACAAATTCAAGAGAGTAATTGACAAACTGTGTTAACACAAAGAATATTTTGTTACAACTACAGGTAACTTTCATTAAAATATATTTTAGGTAATCTCACAAATAAAATACAAATGTATTAAATATAATAATTTAATCGATTTAAAATTATTTAAATCATATTTAAAAATTCTTCACAAATAATATAAATCCTTATGTTTATGAGTATAGTTATATCCTTCAACTTTAACATATTAAGTCTTTTAAACGTTACAAGTTCTTGATCTCTCAAGATATCCTTTTTATTTGAAATTATCCTTTGATAATGAAACAAAGCTTTTTTTTTTGTTTTTGCTATAAAACTCGACTTTTTAACTTTACCGAATACAAGATAGGAAAAAAAAAAATTAATCCGAAAGGATAAAAAAAAAAATAGAAAACTACTTAAAATATCATTATTTTTACATAAAGTATCATATTTTAAATGGTGTTCAACTTCAACTAAAAATTAAAATAAACTTAAATAATAATAAAATAAAAATAAAAACTTTAACTTACATTCTTATTTCGATGAAAAATTAAAATTAAAAATAAATTAGAAAAATTAGAGTTTTTTAAGAATTTTAGTTTTTCCAAATTTTATTCTTTTTGGTATACACTCAAAACACAATTTAATTTATATAAAAAATTAATTTAATAAAAAATTATTATTTAAATAAATTATTTAAAATGAAAATAAAAATGAAATTAAATTATTATAATTCAAAATTAAAATTGAAATTATAAGTAAAGAAAATTATATAATAAGAAAAAACTGAAATTGAATTTGAAAAACTCGTTGCGACCGACACACCAAAATTATACGTCTAAATTGTCCGGCGATTAATTTCGATTTGTTTTGTGTCTAGTCTTGGAAAATGTATTTTTCATGCAATATATTTATTTCTCTAAGGCAACGTTATCCTGCTGAATCTATAAGATACATTACAAACTCATATATGTATATATAAATAAATCCTTATTATTGACTGTATATGTGTGTTCTTTGTTTACAAGAGAAATCAATTCACACCCCACTAAAAATTTCATTTTTTTTAACTATATTTATTGGCACTGATACATATAAAGAAATCAGGTTGTATCGCCACCACTTTAAATAAATTTGTATAACAAGGGTTTATAATATGAAATCGTAACTCACCCTTAAAAATATTAATAAAAAAATATACAAATACATATATAAAAATGGTATTATTAACTTGGCAAAGAAATTTAATAATAATTTTTATTTTTGGTAAAATAAATGCAACTGTGAAAAGGACTACAAAAAATTTATTTAAAGGGAAAACTTCATTGAAGAAAATTTTTAAAGGACGATGGTGATTATTAATGGATATATTAAAAATATACGATAAACTCAAATACATATGCACAAAATATTTAATACCAAAGTAACAGAGAACAACCCTATAATAATGCAAAAAAAAAAAAATCCAAATGGTATAAATTATAATTATTTATGTATATAAAATACGACCCTTTCCTTAAAAAACAACTGTAATATGATTAAAAGGAGCAATATTTCGGAGCATTTGACAAGGTGATTTAAGATATAAGGAAAGAAATTTAATATTTCACTCTTAAAAGTAATTGGCTCCTCGAGACTATCTCGCATGTAGGGCACTTTCTTGTAAGTCTGTTGTACTCTCCAGTCGAACGCTCGTATTCACGAATCCAACCTGTTTAGATTATATTTACCATACTATCTAGATATCTAGAACATATGAAATATTATCCGAAATTTTAGTATGTACCCTTAAATCTAATAACTTCTGCCTTGGACAACACATGCGTAATCACGAATCCAACTCGTCAATTTACCCTCGTATTCAAGGGTAAATTCTTCTACGAAGAAATAACCAAATTTTTTAAATCTTTTATGTTGAATCGCAGGATAATTTCATAATAAATGCTCCATTGTTTCCTGCACCCGCGACAAATGGAGTTGAATTTATAATCAGCTATTACTTTTTCATCTGATAAAAATCGACATTTCAATACTTACTACTTTCCAATTAGGTTTATTTGGTTTTAATGATGCTTGGTGTTTTGTAATAAATACGATTACTTAATTGGAATAGCAGGGGAAGTTGTTCCAGTTTCTACTGATATCAAATCAATTAGTTTTCACAATTTCAGTTTTTTCAATTAGATGACATTTTCAAAATTCATAGAGATATTGGTCTGGGCTGATATTTGCACGTATTGAATTAGGTTCAACCTAATTCATCGCTAATTTCGTTATCTGTATGCATAGCCACCCAGTACCCACATTAAAAGTACTCTATTTTCTTAAATAGTAAACCGTAAAGTAAAACCAAATTCAGTGTCGGAGTTTGTCAGAAATCTTGTAATTCATACAGAAAATACAAAGCTTATTCAAATGACATTTAAAACTCCCAGTAAAATATATAAAATTTGTTTGTACTTTAACTTTCAAACAAATTCATTATAACCCTGTACTATATCCGTGAATGGTACACTGAACTCCAAGGGTTGATTCAGTATTTATTTCCATTTTTTTTTAAAAAGTAAATCATAACTTTTATATTTTCATTTTTATTAACGATGCTGTCCGTATCGCTTATGTAATTTTATCATTTATATACATACAATTTTTTTATTACTCCCCCTCGAATACTATGCGTGCGTTCATACAATTTATATGAATTAAAAACATGTGCTATTCGTAATTGTATGCGTATTATTTATATGCATACATTAACAATATTCATGTATAAATATTATTTATAATGTTATTTCCGTTTCAGGGGTTAAAAACAATAGAGCGCATGCGTAAGTTGAATTTAAATTTTAGGTTTTCTTTTCTTTTCAATGAAAAATATTGGTTTAATGTCTGTACAAATTTTAAACAAAAATTTTATTTATATTATATTTTTTACATTTTTTAAATTAAAACAACTTTGATTGTAATCCGATCGGAATACGACACGCTATGGATGGCTAGTGTTTTTGCTTTGTTTTTAATGAAAGGGATGACAAAAAAAAGGGTAGGACAAGGTTTCGAAATAATAATATACAAAATTTAAATATTTTTTTATTAAATATATTTTAAGTTTATAATAAAAAGATTTTCAATTTCATATATATATTTTTTATTCTATAAATTATATAATTAATGTAAAATAAAGGACGAAAATCTTAGTTAAATAGTAATTAGAAAATTGTATCATTATTGGCTCACGATGTTGGTCATTTTATAACGTAGTCTTACAGTATTGCACTTCTAAGTTTGAAACTGGGCATATTAAAGTTATGTTTTATAATTAGTAATTGAGTTTCTAATCCATAAATTAATCCAAAACAGAAGGTTTTTTGTTATCAAAATCGATTAAATAAGAGCTTCTGAGTGAACCAATTACTTGTATGGATTAGTGAGAACAAGCAGAAAGATAGATATGATATTAAGAGTATATCCATTTCTTTAAGCTCGCCCTAAACAAACTTTTTCTACATGCTGAGAAATTTTTTACTATTCGCAATGAATTAAGCTTAATAAACATATGCTTACATTTACATATTAATTAATGATTACCATCTGCTTCGGACTTCACAGTTCCGAAAAGAACATTACTGCTTCCTTCAGCCTGAAGGACTAAGGCATAAATATTTTTTTATATATTATACTGAATAATTTAACACAATTTTGTATTTATTATATTTAAAGATACTTTCCTAATTCAAAATCAATATTATTGATTAAGATAATATTGATTATCTTAAAATAGATATAAAATATTTAGTACATAAAATATAATTTTACACTTAATTAACATTATACTTTCGTTAAATATAGAAAATCATATAAATTTAAAATAAATATCTATTTATGTCCTTAGCATCATTTGTAATTTTAAATTAATATCTCGCAAAAACATAATTTTTTTTTGTATAATCTCTTTAACACTAAATCCCTTTTTAATATTTTGATTTATTCTATTACATATTTCCTGATTTAAATATTTTCATTTTTCAATATTGTATTATAATATCCAATACCGCAGAAAATCAGCCCTTACTCTTATGTCTCGTCTAGGATATAGTGATAAATTATTATATGAAATAAAAAATATATACGATAAACTAAATTTGCACATAAAAAGTTCTTTAACCTCTGTATATACAGGGTCGTATTCAGGATTTTTAATAATTAATTTTTCGTATTTTTGACACCATAAATAAATAATGTATTTATGATTGTAGTTGTTTATAGTTATTTAGATTGTGTGGTGAACTCCACAGTTACTGTCTAGGATTCTAAGTATAGTGCTATAGCACCGTTTTGATACCACACATTATTGTTAATCCTAACATGGATGAGGTTATTTTTCATATGTCTCGTAATGTTCAAGAAATTTACGGTTTCTGTATATGCCATTTACGTGCTAGATCGTTTATTTAGTTTATAAGAGATCAATTCCTGACCCTTATGCTTAGTTTTGTTAAATGCGATTACTTCAGTGGAAACTCAGGTGAAGTTAGTCCAGTATCTATAGATATTAAATCAATTTCTTTTCACCATTTCTGTTTTTTGAATTAGATGATATTTTAAAAATTCACAGAGATATATAGGTCTGGGCAAGTATTGGCAGGTTTTGAATTAGATGGAAGCCTGTAATTGCCTAAATTCAACACTGTCGGATCTATAGTTTATCCCATCTATTATTACTTGATAAAATATATATTAGCATGCAATACAAAAAAGATACTGAATTTAATAATGCGCGTGGATATAAATTTTCCGGATTTTTTGATAACATGCGCCTGAAATCAACTCATTTATTTATATCTATTTATGTACCTTGTATATATCCTTTAAAAGGATCAAAATTTAATTGAATCAAATTATATTTCTATTGGTCTCAAATTTATATAACATAATTTTGATCAACATTTATTATATATCTCATAATTAGTCGTCATGTCTAGATTTTAGTTTTTATGGTTTGATAAAGATTTTTCGTTGAACAATTTCGAGGTTTGGGATAATAATTTTCAAAAATATTAGCTGTACACTTTTTATTTGGAGTTATATAATTTGGAATTCTATAATTTTACATTAAAAGCTTGAAAAAACCAATTTAACTGAAATGAATTGTAAGTCACGTCAAACAAACAGAAGGCAGTTAAAACCACAATTATAATTGCCAATTAAATTTATTATTTTTGATATAATTCAAATACAGTTCAGTTTGTGTGTATGCTTTTGTCACTTGTCAAAATCTAAATTTTGATCGTTTTTTTTTTCAAATTTTGCCATAAAATGATTTTTTATCCTTTTTCTATTAAATGTTATTTATTACCATTACAACAATCGAACATAATAGAATTTCTATAAAATAATTTTTTTTTAGCACCAAATGTTCTATTTTTATGACCATAAAAAATTGTAATAAATATTAACACATATGCTATCACCACGGTATCATTTTACTATTTTCAATAGCAAAATTTCGGTTTTGCTTGAATATGTTGAAATTATATATTATCAAACTCTCCGCTCCCTATTTCAATACTCCTTATATTAGGTTTCTAATGTTTCATAAAACAGGAAGAGCTACTGCTGGCCTTGGATATGCCTACAGTCAGTTAAAGCCTTCTCATAAGACCTGTAATTTAAAGCCCATTCTATTCGTTATATATTATTATTATATAATTTTCCAATTGATTTTTAGACAGAAAATTAATTAGAAATTAATGTTCCAATTTCCACCAAATAATGAAAATAGTTGAAAAAATTAAGGATTTCAGTGGAAAATATCATAACCAGAATTTTATTTTTAATTTAAAAAAAACCATGTTAAAAAATTATTGTGTCCATTTTCGATGTTAAAGCTTTAAAAAAATTAAAATTATATTGGGGCAGGTAGTTAAAAGCCAGGTGAATTAAGCTTTGTTAATATGCAAATATCCTTAAACATAATTTTTTTTGTGTGTGTGCGTGTATTGAATTTTAAAAGTAACAAAATAAACAGAATTTATAATATAATTTTTTACACACCTTTTAAGAAAAACTTTTGAAAAGAAAGGAAAAACTATACAATTTTTATATTTTCTAGAAAATTTCCACATAAAATGAGGGTGGAAAAAGAGTTTTTCTTTTATTTTATAATGTTATTTATATTTTCATCATAATATACAAAGGATGTTTATATGTATCTCTTCGTTTTAATGCTATAAAAGGACATTGAACTTTGAATCATAAATGTTGGAAGGTATATTTTTCGGCAGATGAAAATATGATGTTGTATAAAATTTTTGTGAATATTAGTAAATGTTTTCATAAATGGTTTTGATATGTGATAAAGAGGAATATTTTTTTTTGGTTAGTAATAATTTTTATAGTCCCTTTTTTCGGTGTTCTGAATTTAAAGGATATATGTTTTTGTTTGGGGTTTTTTTTATTTTGTAAAGTGTTTTATATAGAAATAAATCCATATTTTTTTTTGGGGAGGATAAATTCAATCGGTGCTTTTTATTTTTTATATAATAAATATTTTAATAAAGAAAATTTTCAATTTTTTTTTATTAGATTTATATAAATATATTGTATAGATAAAAAATGGACGTCCAAAACATAATGGAAAATAAAAAATTTCAATTAAATTAAAGAATGTAGAAAAATGTAAAAAGTTTTTTATTTTTTTTTATAGATATTTTATGATCAATATTATATTTTTAACAAAATTTTGATTGGAATTTTTGTATATTGAAATTTGGATATGGGTTTAAATCTTTATATTAAATTATATAAAAGATTAAATTAAATAAATATCGGATACAGAATGAAATTGTATGAAAATTTCATATATTTTGAAGTAATTTTTAAAGTAATTATTGTCAATTTAAAATTTTTCAATCTAATAATTTCCAATTATAGTTAAAAAGTTAAAATATTTAACTTTTATGACTGAACTAAATCAATAATTTTGGAATTCTTGAATTAACCTAACAAATTTTCTCTTCTCAACTTTAGTAGCTAATAAAAATGATCCTTTTCTTACAATTATTATATAAAATAAAGTAATCTTTCCAACTCCAAAATCATATATAATATATTTCGATCAGAAACATTATATAAAATGTAAATTAAATTTGAAAAGTTTCTGAACCGGCATAATTTGAAATTAATTAATTAATTAAATTCCCATTATTAAAATCATTTAGATCACAAACAACATAATTTTAATAACATTATACAATTTATTAAATTTTTAATGAAGCAATTTCATTTAGATTATATGATAAAAATCTCTTTCCATTTTCCCAAAATAAAAAATAAAAGGAAAAGAAGAAAAACAAAATTTTCCGAAAATTTATTTATGTATGTGAGTGTATTTTGTTAAGAGAAATTCAAAATAAAATCTTCAGGCGCAAGTACCAATAATTGATGGCTTTCTAGTATAAAAACCACCCATAATAAAGTTACATCAAATATCCACTACAGAAATATAAAGCATATTATATACAACTCAAACATAAAATTGTTCAGAGGATCCACAGTAACAGAGTACGACTAACAACAACAATAATAACTCATATAACAAATGGCACACCCAAAGTTTTTGAATTTCTGAATAAATAATTTATTCAAAAAAAAAAACAACATATACAAATATTATGTAGTAGAGAAATATTGATTGTAAAATATCCTTTTGACGAAATAAACAATTTTACATACTATAATGATAATAAAAAGGACGCACAGCATAACTACTTGCACAGTAAGTTTTATTATAATGGGAGTACTAACAATTGAATATCCTGACTATAATTTTCAGAACAGTCTAAAACTAGCATATTAATTTAAAGAAAATATTTTAAATATAGTTTGGCTGAAAGAGGCTAAACGCCTACAATGAACCGAAAGAGCATAATTGCTTTAACAACGTGCTGGTTGTTTCATTCTTTTGATCTTGTGAATAAATGAAATATGTAAAAAAAGTTCTTCTCGTACAATTATTTTCTAGAACAAATATTTTTGGAATAAATATTTTAAATCTATTGCATTATGGAATTGTGGCGCCACATATCGGACAAAACTTAGATTTACATACTCGGCAGTACACAACACACTCGACCCATTACACACTCTGACAAAACTTAGAATTACTCACTCGGGCATAACTTAGAATTACACACTCGACTGTCATTATAAGGACCATAGTCATTCGAGTCGACTGTCGTTATAACGGGCATGGTCATTTTCCATATAAAGTTACAGCAATCTTAATTTACACTAACTTCAATTTTTATCATTAATTTTAGAGCGAATTTACTATGAAATTTACTACATATCTGAGAAACGACCTAATAAGCACTGCTCAGCCATTTCTATCTAAGCAGTCTGGACCATACCAACACATTAAACTAAGGTTAGTTACAGATTAGCACAGTGTCAGCATCATTTTTATAGTCACTATGTATATATTATGTACTAATAATTTAATCGAACATATTTCATTAGGATTTGAAAAATGTTACAGTGACTGGACAGACAGACAGAAGCTAAAGAGTATTTTATATTTCTAAAAAAAAAATAGACCTAACATAGACACATAAATGCAAATATACAACAAATAAAACTATCATTTTTCCATTATATTGCATGTCGGCATTTTGTTTTGTCGATTTTATGTAAAATAAGGATTGGAGAATCGGCTATGAAATATTTTATATCTGTATGTATATTTTCCGGTTTTGTAATTAAAACAAGAATCTTTAGTGTATGACGTATTATAAAACATCGAATTGTACGTATAAAAATCGTGTGCCGAAAGGAAAAGTCACCTAAAAAATAAAACAACTTTTTTTTTTTTTAATTTAACTGTTGTATAACGTATAAAAAATTGCAATCTAAAATTTTCCGACCATATAAAATATTGTAGTAGCGATAGCGAGTAGCCAAGCCATTCTTGTCGTGTGCTTTCTGTAACCCTTGACCCTTTTCATTATTTATTGTTCTGTGTTGTATATTTTTTTATGATTTTTTTTAATGGTTTCAAACACACAGTGAGGTATTTTTTGTTGTTGGATTATTTGTATGAGTCTGATACTGTTGTATATAGCCACGAGGATATTAAAATGTTAAAATTTGCATAAATGCATCAAATCTTTATTAAAAAAAAATATAAAAAAAATAAATTACAAAGTGAAATGTAAAGAAAAAGGGTGAGTTATAATAGCAACGAAAATTTAAAAAAAAAATTGTTACTGGGTGATTGAAGAGGCTAAAGACTCGATATATAAGTTATAAAGCGTTTTGGGAAACGTTGAATATTTAAATTAATTTATTAATTACATATTTTTTTGAAAAATCACCTAAAATTATTTCCAATAAAAGTTTATAAAATATGTACAACTAATGCGCTGCCAAAAAAATGTTCAATTCATCTAAAATGTATGAGAGTAAGATTGATAAAGTCAACCTAAACACTCACAATGCAGAAATTTGACATTTCAAATTCAAAAATTATATGGAATATAATAACAATTGCTAAATAAATTACTTGTCTTTGTTTGAAGATGAATTAATAAATTTAAGTAGTTCAAGAAAATATTATTTTATATGATAAGTCTAGTAGAAGTTATAGAAATATTTTAATAAAAAACTGACAGATGGAAAGAACTTGCTGGAGTATTACGACATTACGAGCATCTCCCAAATAATTATTTACAAGGTTTTTAATATTATAAAGCAGCTGATTAAAATCACCTGTTTTATGTCATTAACACAAGAACACAACTTTGTAAATGTTACTGTAAATGTTGAGTTGTATAGCGTTGCCGTTGTGAATGTTGAGAGTAACTGGTGGGTTAATAACTATCATTAAAATCAGTGTTAATGATAGTTATTACCCCCCAGCTACTCTCAACTTAGGGGTAATAACTACTAAAAATAATATAACGTTACACATTTCAAAGTAACCAAAATAATATATTTTTTTCAGTTCTGTTATTCACGTTATTCAACTATGTAACGTGAAAATTTCTGAATATCGTTATGTAATAAGGTTATAACGTTATAATATACGTTATGTAAAAAAACGATAGTGTAATATTTTATATTTATATTTAATATTGTATCCACATTTAATGATGTATGTATCCACAAAATTAATACGTACTCTCATTCAATTCTTAAGGTCGTGTCTTTCAAAAGAATTTTCCCGAACATATTCAAAGAAATGTCAAAACATTTTAAAAAGTAATATTCACATTAATTATAATTTTCACATTTACTATCAAAATTAGAATAATCAAAATTACTGGAAAGATGAATATTGCTACATTTTTTATGTATATATACATATATGATTTTTAAAACGAAAAACATAACAAATTGTTGGCGTTATCGTTACGCATTTGTAACAAAATTTAATTTCTAAAACGTTATGGAACATAATTTCGACAAATAACACTAAAATTCATTTCGTTATTTCATTTATGTGTTATGAATAACGTTTTGCAACTCTGTTAAAAATATATTTAATATTTTAATCAGTTTTGGATTGAAGATTTAATTTATAATTTTATCTATAAGATAATTAAATGCCATTTTTATTATTTGTTATATGTATTAATACATTAAACATTTATAATTTATATATGTATTCAATTTATTTGAGATATTTCAAATTTAAGTCTTTTTAGTCAGTTTTTAAGCATTGGTGAACTAATTAGACGTACTTTGTATTTAATGAAGTCATATAAATAGCATCTAATTAGGCACACTTGTCCAATGTAATCTGCTGACCTAATCTAATTTATTTTCTGTCTTATATCTAATTTACTATTGATTTTTTAGTTTGGCTATGTTCTATCTTGTAATTACTCTGTGTTTTAATTATTTTGAATTTTGCCTTTCTAATCAATCAGAATTCAGTATGCCAGTACACAAAGAAAGTAGTGACCAATTTAGGATCAAGGGAGATTTTTTATTTATTTTCAAAAGTCTGATAAATTTTAATGTGTTTCATTTTTTGTTATAACATTTTTTTTTCTAATGCATTTTAATGTTTTTTTTTTATATATTGTATGTCCAAGAGGGGCGGAATGTGTGTATAGTTTCCGACAATAAAATTGTACCCTTTATTATTTCAATCTGCATCACACTCTTTTTTCTTATTCGTACTATATACACTTCAAATTAATAAAAAAGGAAGAGTTTAAGGGTTTTTGTTTTAAATTTTTGTCTGGCATTGCATTAATGTAGAGTTGTAGAGAAATGATTATGGGTGGGGGTATACGATCAAGGATTTCACTTATGATATTTTTGATTAAATTTTGGGATTAAAATAATAATAGGAAAATGTACTCAGGTATAAATTCAAAAATGAAATTATTTTCCTGTGAGTGTGTTTTTTGTTGTTTTTGTTGTTGGGGAAAATGGTCATAGTACATCATATTCAGGACCAAACAGAAACGATTGTGTGGACATGAAAAGTCAATTTTAATCTAATGTTTGTTTGGTATTTTTTTTTTATAATTTTTGTTTGTAATTAAAATTCAGTTTGGATAAAAAGGGTTTGATTTCATATATAATTATACCAGAATGGATAATTTTTCATTTAACTGTCAAAAATGATAATGAAGGGATTTTTTTTTTGTTGAAGTACATAATTAAAACAAAATTTTACTTGAAAAATCTAATGATTCATTATATTTTTTATAGTATATTTAAATATTAATGAAATTACTTGTTTTATTCATACTTAGATGAGAAATTATTCATTTTAACAATAAATTTTTTAAAAGTTGAATCAAATGACTGGAAAATAGGGAATAAGTGCATTTTAAATTGCCGAAATATAAGTTGATTTATATTCAGTAATCCATATACAAAATACGAAACTTGGAATGTGAAATTGTTGGTATTAAAAATTTGAAAACGTAAGGAATGATGAAGTTTAAGTAATTCCAAAATCAAATTAAAAAATATCTCCAGCTGTAAAAGCACAACGATTAAAATGGAGTTATGCCTACGTTAATAGAATGAATACAGATCGATCACAACATAGATCAGTCCATGACCAGCCTAATATATGTAGATCAAAAGGGTGACCCTGCAATAGATGGATAGACAATATCCAAAACGACCTTGTAAATTAGTATTAGTAATGATTAAAAAGTTGTAACATTGTATGATGTATAATACTTAATACCCATTTATACTTCTGAGTAATTAGAGGTTCTAAAGTTCAATATTTGCCAAATTTTATAAAGTTCTCATTCGGAGTACTAAAATTTCAAAGTTTGCCAATATTAAGCATATTGATCTAGTTCTCGTATTAGTTAAACACTTTTTTACATTTTTAACATATTCGCGTTTTGCAATTGTGTTGCTTTCTTAATGCACTACTATAAAACCAAAAGGAAAGGAAAAATTATTAAATTGATTAAAATAATAATTCAGAAAATCATATTTAATTTTTTGTAATATTGATTTATAAATTATTTAAATGTACTTAAATAATTAATGGCGTCTGTCTGCCTTAAATAATTGGCTACACAATAATAAGTAACATTTCAATTAATTTATTTCGTCACGCTATATTTTCTTCGTCTTATATATTATTTTTCAATTTTCAAACAAAATATTGAAGCAAAACAAAATAATGAATCCAACTTGAACCAATTACTTAACCTCAATTATTTACAAATAATATTTTATTTATATTTTATATAATAATAATTTAATTAAATCATCTATAAGAGCTAAATGTTAATTAAAAAAAGTATTGTTTAAAATTTTATGTTTTCATTCAACTTTAAAGAAAATATTTAACAATTTAGAACCACCACATAAAATTATTTAATTATTACAATTCAAATAATCCATTCTATAAAAATATTTTTATCCCTTTTTTATTAAAAAAATTTACTTCATATTATAAATGGCAAGTGCAAACAAAACGTTATTAATGTGAAAATGTGTCCCCATTGAAAATATTTATCCTGTAAAATAAACTCTTCAAAAGCTAATTTCCATTACAGAAATGGCAATCAATGTTTGCATGGTTGCATCCGTCTTTCAATTTTCTATATTATACATATATATATGGAAAATTCATTCGGAAATCCATAATCAGAATCATTTAGAATCAGAAGAATACATAGTACTGTGTAAGAATATATAGAAGTGGAAGGAGATGAAATGATTTTAAATTGATTTTTAATCATAAATCAGATATCAAATGAATTTTTTTCGATATTATTTAAAGAAGGGTTTCGAATCTATGATATTATTTTCAAATCTTATAATTACATATTAAGAAAATCCGGATTAAATATGTTTGAATCCGGAATTGAATTACTGAAAAATCTATGTAACATTAGAGTCTGAGATTACACGTGTAATCCTGATATTGGTCTCGGGATTTATTTACTCCTTGTCAAATCGATTGATTTAGTCAATCAAATTAAAGTATTCCGTCTAGTCATTCATTTCTACAAATTTGGTCAATGTATTCTGAATTACAGAGTAAAATATCAGTAACAAATAATTAAATGAAAATTTCAATTAATCCTGAATACTCAATATTGATTGATTTCGAAGAGTAATTGTTAAAAAGTAGTCAAAAAATGCTTATTTGTCCATCACGGGGAATTGGTGTTGTGTAAACCTGGGTTTTCAGGATTGAAAACTCGTTGCTTATGGTGTCAACGGGATTGGGTGATTGTCAAATTATTAAATTTTTCATATTTTTTTTTTACAAAGTGAGTTTATTCTTAAGCAGAAACTAACAATTCAAAATTTAATGACTAAGCCTTTAAAGATAGCTTTTATTTTTCAGTTTTGAATATGGTCATACAATCTGTGAAAAAAGTATCAATATAACAAGTTCCTACATTTATATCGAAGTATTGGCCTAGATTGGATAAACTTTGTATAGTGCTACGAATTGTAGGGTCACTCTTTAATTAAAATTAATGACATTCTAGCATTATCAAGAATGTAATGCAGGAAAATCACTGAGTTTCAAGACACAACACTGTATAATCGGGTTTGGCAATTAACAATCTTTGCAGGAACTACAAATAACATTAGTGTACACGTGAGAAGACCAAAGCCCTCCTTAGGGCAAGCGGTCGTTTATAACCTCAAAGAGATTTCGGGTATCATAATCAGGATGATTCTTAAGTTCGCGGATAGCATGCAACGCAAAACTATTTGTAAACACCTCGCTGAATATGTAGGACGCTTTACCCAGGGATGCATAGTACTCCACTTAACATTACCACTAAGGACGCTCGTTAGTCTAATTGTTGCTTTCGGCAGCCACTCTAACTTAACTTTGTGAATTTTAATAAGATTTTTATATCAAAACATAGAAATTACAAAAACTATTCATCATCCGGTATTAAATATTTAGTTTTTTTTTTTTATAGAAACAATGGAAAATGAAAATGGAAAATTCATTCGGGTTACAAAAACTATAATTAAATAACTAATACATAAAATTTTATAGTATTTATATTATCCTTACCATGGCAATACATTTTTCCTTACAATACTATGTTATGAATAATACAATATGTAAACATGTTTTTATGTAATAAATTTAAACACTAATACTAATAAAATAATTTGTCTGTGTATTGGTATAATTTACTACTAATATAGGAGAGATTGGATTTACTTAAATGAAGTATATAAATGGATTTTCTACATATAAGTGCACTTTATTATTTCTTTATATATAAATATAAATTTATAATTTATTATTTACTACCACACCCTTAGGTAAAGTTTATATATCTGATCCGGAACCTAAGTGGAAAGCTTCCGTAAAATAGGTGGGATATATATAAATAGGTAAAATTTGTTGTTGTTGTTGTTGATTTTGGTATTCTTGACCACCCCCGCACTTAAATTTATATAAATATGTAATTATTTCGAATAAATGTGTTAGCATAAAATTTTACCATTTAATTAATAATGATTTGTTAAATAAATTTAAGTAGTGTTTTTTATAACTAATTGTTGTTTTTTAAGTAAATTGTTATGCTATTAAAAAAAATTACTTATTTATTTCGTCAAATAAAAAATGTATATATATTTATTTAAGGAAATCAGGATATTTTTTATTTAATTTATGATATATTTTTATAGAAATTAAATTTTCACTATCTTTTAAGAAAATACACGTACCGTTTTAGGCGGAACATATACGAATCACTGGGTCTAGTTATTTGTTCATATATAATAAACTACATAATCGTACCGTTTTTGAGGCACCCTCAAGGCGGTATGAAAACGAATCGTTTCAAATTCGCTAAGAGCGAAGCATGATTTCAACATACTTAGCTTGTTTTTGTTGAAGATTTATAATTTGTATAATATTTTTTAAATTACCCAAAATAAATAAATCTATTTTGACAGTTTAATTGATAGTATAAATTGTAGTATAAAAATCTTCTTCTTTCTACAAATCATGCAAGAAAGACATAAATTCATATATAATTTAAAAAAAATACAAAAAATTACAAATAATTTTCCGTCCAAATAAATAATTAGTTTATGGAAATTATAGAAAATCATTTTTCCCTCATTTTTATTAATAAAACAGTTTTGTTTTTTTAACAATTTACGTATACGTTTCAATTTGTATATAGTTTTGATTGATGACAAGATAAATAAAATGTCATTTTAATTATTATTTTGTAATTGTTACTATTATTATTGATTCAATTTAATAAAACCCTTCCCACCTTCCCAGCAAACAAAATGAATTGGAAATAATTTAATGGGAATTTACTATGCTAAGATATAACTTCGAAATCGATATTTTTAGAGATAGGCTTTTAAGTTAGCGGTTTAAATGAACATACTATGGAAAATTAGAAATGATAACTTACAAGTAATTTGCATTTTCATTAGGAAAAGTAAGAATAACTACACTAAAAACTTGTGTTTTTCTCGTTATCCACTGTATAGAGGTTTCAATTTACTTGTGATAATTTGCAATTGATATACGAAATTCATTAAAAGTAATTAAAATACATATTTGAAAGAGAGTAATTATTTATGTAATGCTTGACAGGCTATTGCTAATTGTTTCCTTGTTATGAAAACTTGCTAAATTCTGTAAGCATGGTTATAATAAAAAATCTAAATAAAAAACTAATTACAAAAATCTTTTATAGAAATTTATTACAATATAAATATAGCATACTTTTGGGGTGTATCAACGAAATAGCATACTTGTAGGATGTATTAATATAAAATTTATATTAATACGTATTTGATCATTATTGAAGCCTACAAAAACTTTTAATTAATTAAAGCAAATTATAACAATTTTTTTTTCGTATTAACTAAGAAATTTCATATCGTTAAGCATAAATTTTTAACTTTTCATTTGGAACAAATGTTGAACATTTAAATGGGAAATAAACAATTAACATCCTAGCAATGAAAATTTTAATATATTTTCTTCTTTTTTATAAAATTTTCTATAATTTATTAATGTCAGTGGGTGTTATACTCCCTAAAGATATAAATCTTATACACAAACACATACAAATTATAATATATTTTCAAAAAGTATGTTAAATATAAATAATTTCTATTTGATGATTTAAGTATATTTTAAGAATCCTTATTTATATAAAAAAAAAAAAAAAAAAATTAACAGGAAAACTCTTAAATATTAACAAAATGAAAAATTATTTAAATCTTACCTTTTATTCTCTATACATAAATACAAAATTTATTATAACTCTTTCCTAGTACATCACTTTAAATATTTTATATGATTTCTATATTCTAAGGATTATTTTTATTATCCTTATATATTTATATTATATAAAATTTTCTCTTCTCTGATATATTTTCGTTTAAAACAATTTTCTTTTAATATATTTATATAGAAAATTCTGGAAGCAGCAAATATCTTCTAAACCCGGCTAGGTGGTTTCAAAAATTTTTGATTTGTATTTTCTTTCTATATAAATTTCTTAAATCAAAATCAAATTTTCTATAATTTTTTTTCTTAAAATTCTTTTTAGTTATCCTTTAACTACATATATATTTATATATATATGTGTAATTTGTATAGGAAAAAAAAATATGTGATGATTCTAGATGTAGTTTTAGGGCGTGCCTCATATAAAATTTTTTTTCGCTAAAAATTTGATATCCTTTTCTTTTTTCGATCAATTTTATAATTAATGTTTTTTTTTGTGTTACTTGTACAAAGTATTTTAGTATCCTTGGATGATTTAAAATGCAGTCTTTAATAATGTTTGTATATATTATTTTCCAAAAATAAAAAAATTTTTAACAAAAAGGATATTCACAAATACTTTAAATATTATTTTTTTGAGAATTAAAATTGTTAAAGTTGTTATAACACGAATTTTACAAACAATAAAAATTAAATATTTTTTAATAAAAATCCTTTTTTTTTATATTATCACTTAATTAAAATTAAATAAATAAATTATAATTTAATTTATAATTATTATATAGAAAATGAAAAATTAAGAAAATTTTTCTAAAAATAAAACCGGTTACAATTTTGCACGGAAATCCTTTACAATTCTTCTGAATTTCGTATATGTTTCGATATTTTTTTTTTGCTTGTCAATATTTTTTTTATATAAAAAACAACAATTTATAAAAATCCAGGATATTTTGTCTTTATATCAATGTAGTAGTTTTCTATAAAAATTTTCAGTTCCTTTTTTTATGTATTCTATATATATATAAAAAAAAGCTTTTATGATTCCTTTTTGCGTATGTGTGTTGGTTTTATTTCTTTTAAAGGATTTCTGATATACAAACAAAAATATTTTCACCTATTTTCAACTGATGATACGCCCTAAATATTAATAAATATCCTACGTCCTTTTTTATTTATTTTTTTTGTTCTAATTAATTTTTCTAATTTACTTTTACAAATTTATGTTTTGTATGATTTGATTTGAAAATAAAAATTTTCAAATAATAATCTCAAAATAGAAAAATTTAAATCAAATTATAAAGGACATCAAAATAATCAAAACTATCAATTATTTTTCATTTATGGTATACACAAATTATAACCGGAAAATTTATCTACTATATGCACATTTATTTGAAATTTTCTATTAGTTTTACACAATTAATTCAATCAATCAATCAATAATAAAATTATAATAATTAATTCAATTTTCATATATTAATGATGAAAAATCAAGAAAATATATTATAAAATATATTAAGGAATAAAAATTATATAGCGACGCAAATAAATTATATGAGTAGAATAATATAATAAAAACGCGCTTCTAAATTCGCGTGTTTTGCTAGACTTTGAAGACCGTTTTACTCGTACTGAAAATTGAAAATCAAATATGTATAACAATAAAAACAAGGCCAATTTTATGTCTAGGGATATTTAAGAAAAAAAAATAAAAAAATTTTTTTTAATAAAAAGCTTTCCGGAAAATGGAAAATCTCTTTATTTATATATGTATACAGTATTAGCAGTTATTATAAATTTATTTCAAGGAGCAAAATTTCATTGGTGGTGGGTGGCGAATATATAAATATCCTTTCGTATGTGTTAATAATTCTACTTATATATTAAAATTATAGAGAGCTAAAGCTTTTTGTATATGTATTAATAAAGTAAATTTTTGTTTATGTATGTGAATATTAGTTTTTTTTTAGATGAATGTATTTTGTCAGGATAATATAAAAAACGAATTATTAAAGTTTTATAGAAGCTGATTGTTACGGTTGATATGCTAATGACTTCTACAGTTACTCCACATTTTTAAAATTAGATTTCTGTATTTTGGAGAGTGTATATAAGATATTTTTATTATAATATTGATTTTCAGTTTTTCGGTTAAAGGAGCATAAATGTTTATATGTTAAATAATCCTCTTAAGGATATATAAGATTTTCTTGTTGGTTTCGAAAAGTTTAGTTATAAAATATTGTATATATACTTATATGTATGACAGCTGGGAGGAAAATTTTGTATTCAACTTGTGTAAAATGTTGTTGAGATCTTTAGCTCTGTTGCATTTTTCAAATTATAGTGCTTTGTTTTGTACATAAATGGTGGATATGAAGTGGTTACATAGTTTTGAAAATTATGCCAAGTATAAAATAATATTTCTATAATTTTTCATTTAATATAATTTGGATATAAAAACAAATTGGAAAAAGTTAAATTAGTAAGCTTTGCTTACTTACTTGTCTGCTTACTTCACCCCCAAAGCTAATAAATAAAATATAAATTGATAATCATTTTTATTCATCTTTTAAATATGTATTAAATAACAATTTTCATTGATTTTGAATCCTCCTGGGAAATCAAATAATTCAATATTTTTATAATATGTATTTATTTTAATAATCAAACATTTAAAAATTGTATCCTTTCCAACTATTAATATTTTTGTAAATATGAACTTGTCCATTTAAATATTAATAAAAAAATTAATATTTATTATATTTAAATAGAATTATGTATATAAGAACCCTCTAAATATTATTTATTAAATTACATACTAATTAAATTTTCTCTCCTGCAAAATATGATGATGACACCGACTTTCATCATCCCTTTCCAATTTAAATTTAGTTACCAGAAAACAGGATAATTTATTTAAAACTAGTTCAAAATATTTAATAATTGAAATTTTATCATAAATATAATAAATAACGAGTATATTTTTTATGTTGAGAAATTCTTTCCTTTATGTTAAAAACCCTTAAAAAGTTTTTTTTTACTTTGTATAGTGTAGTAAACATTATATGACACGTGTCTAGAAATAAAATTCTAATGATTGACAATGTAGGCCATTTTTAACATAAATAATATTTAATGAAAAAAAAATTGTTATCGTTGTATATGTGTTTGACATGATTTCCATCAATTGCAGATTTTTTTTTTTTTGTAAAATTTATTTATCACAAAAAGTTCTTCTTCCAATCCCTAAATTTTAAAATGAAAGGAACCCCAAAAAATGCTTCTTTAGAATTTACATATTAAAGTAAATATGATTTTGTGTCGTTGCCATATGAGCGCTAAATTACACATGATAAAACTAGTTTAAAATGATGTAAATAGTTTTTTTTAAAAATATATTTTTACATATTACATTACTTAAGTAATGCGACCCCTTTTGGTCATATATAAAAAGTATATACATCCAAATTAGAAGTGTAACATCTAGAGATGTATAGTAACGATATTATAAAAAAGTTTGTTTTTGTAAATGATCCCAGTACCAGTTTAGAAATTGTAAAATCCAGAAACATGTTCAAAACAAAACAGTAGTAAGTCAAAGGATTTTGTAATTGTAGCAAACTTGAGGAGTTTCCTAGTGCTGTAATTCGAGACCTCTTTCAGAATAACAGCTCTTAATCAAACGAGTGACGGACAGTGTTCTAGAGATTCGCTGCTGTTTCTGCATTCATCACTACTACTTGAAGATCAAACCCTGGATCTCTGCTGTTTCTGTATTGATAACTTTTGACTAGTCCAAACTAACGTACATTCTTGACGATCAAACAGTGTCTTGTAAGGAGGCCGACTACTATTTATTATATTACATATTATTGTCTGAATATCCAAACTCATAACAACTGGAAACTGTCGTCCTATTTTTTTATTTCTTGGGAAACTAAAAATGGTATACTGATTGGGGAAAAGTATTCGGCATGCTGTAATATGAAAGTAACAAAATTGTATATAAATAACCCCTTCATTTAAATAAAAATCAGCTGTACATAAATAAAATTTCTTTACCTAATTTAAAATGTATGTAAAAATAACATTGAAAAATTTCATCTCAACATAAACAACAAAATTAATATTTTAGAGTTGTGCAAATTGTTAAAAAACCAAAATTTTTTAAGGCTTCAAGCGCCTGGGATTATCAATGAATGAATGAGATAAACAGGATAATTTTATGTATAGTCAAAATTTTATGTTAAAAATGATTGAAACGAAAAAGATTCTATTTTTTTTAAATTTGAATTTAAATCAATGAGGGAGTTTTTTAAACATCAAGAACCAACAACACCAGATTCAGAGAAAAGGGATATTTTTTATGTTCTAACTTGCATCCATATAATTTTCTTCCTTAAAATAAAACAAGAAAAATGAATCTTTTTTATATTATAACAAAAAATTTCATTTAAATATAATATTTTTTAGGGTAAAAAAAAGTTTGTGTTTTTAATGATGATAATTGTGATCAGGAGAGTAGGAAAATTGCAGAAATAAGTAATGAAGGTAACAAGAAAGAAATATCCTTTTTGTAAATATATTTTGTATATTATTTTATCGTTTTTTAAGAGGGTGGAAAAGTTTTTGAAATGTGATGATGATTATGCAAATAAGTAATTTTACCAGGAGACAAGAAATTTCAGAAAGGAAATTTTTTAGAGTTTTAACATTTATATATATCTACCAAAAAAAAATAAATAAAAAATAAAATTATAATTATGTTGAAATGAGTTTGAATTGAAAGTTTGTTTGAGAAGAGAATTATTAGAAATAGGTTTTTATGTTTTGTTTATTTTGTAGGATAGATAAATATCTGTGTGGACATAAAATTGTTTACTTTACCCTATATTTTATGTAGTATATTTAGAAGGATATCATTTGGGGTTTATTCATAATAAAGTTATTAATTTTAATATGAAGTTAGTTATTAAGTTTTGTAATTTGGTTGTTTCTTAATAATATTTCTTATAATTATAATAATTAATGGAAACTTATAATTGTTTCCTTAGTAGTTAGTAATGGGTGCAAAGTGCGATGTTTCGAACTAGGGCGTCCGAATATTAAGGGTGACCAAAGGAGACTAAAAAACAAACATTTTTTTTTTAAATTATATAATTTATTGTAATGACGAAATTAAGTAAAATCGCTATTTCAATTGCTGCTAACCGTTTCATTTCAAACTTAAAGATATCAACCAACAATATTGTTATACACACATCTTGTATATAGTAAGTAGCCCCTGAATAGATAGGTATACCGTATAAGTTCAGCTATTTTACAACGTGTTGTGATAGAGAGTTCTTATGCTGTAATAGGTTCAAATTTGTAAGAATTTTACTGAGAAAGTATAAAGAAATAAAATATAAATAATCAAAATCAATACTTTTATATTTATAAATAGTATTTTTATTTCAAAGGAAGCACTTTTAAATGGAAGGATAATTTTCTTGATTTCATTGAAATATATGTATGTAATTGTGTATGTAAATACATATATGTAATTGTTTTTTATATTTATTTCGATATTGGAAAATTAACACTTAAAGTTTTAGAATCTTTAATATTTAATTTAAATAACTCATAACTGAGTCCCGCATTTTTATGCATTTAAAATGCGGATTCGTTTTGCAATCTTACTCGATAATATGTATTGACTAGAAATATGTTTTTACATGGATATCCGGGCCCTAACAGAACAAATAATATTAGTGTTCCACTATCTGTAATACTTCAACAAAGATAAGAAGCAGTCGAATTTAATACTTTAGAGAGTCAATAAAAATAAGGTAAACAAAAACAATAAAGTTTTAATTAAATTTATAGATAAAAAACATATAAAAACATTAATTCACTGTATATTTTTAATCAGACATAATTTTGTGCTTAAGTAAAGAAGGATGGCTCGTATATTAATAATTTTAATTGTTGTTTTAATTTCTTGTTGTTTTTGTGCTCAGGTAACTAAAATAATACAATAATTTCATGAAATTCTTATATATAATTCATAATTTCTATAGGCTTTATCAGAGCAATTAATTGATGTACCAGCAGATTCAATATTTGATGATGGAAATTCGACTAATAATAGTATGCTCAACCGAATTTTCTCATTTAGGAATGGCAAAGCCACTTGTCAGGAACTTAGTCAACGATGTACTATATCTGACGAATGCTGTAGTAAACGTTGTTTAACTTATATTGCTAAATGTGTAACATAATCAAATAAATTTGAATGTCAATTTAATATGTTTTGTAATAAATATTCAGAAGTGATGATGTTTTTTGAAAATAAAATGTTTCAATAAATAAAATTAATGTAAATTTTAATATACATATATCGATAATTTATTTTCAATTACTTCTATATTGTAATAGGTAGTTGATAAATAGTTAATCCTTTCTTCGCATATATGGAATTTTGTATAAGGTTTTAATAATTTTTTAAATATATATTTGATTTTAATATGTTAATTTAACAAAATATATGGAAAACCATGTTCTTGTTTTTTTTTTCGAAAAATATATTAAGGATGGTCTATTTCTATTTGACGTGGACTATTTATTACAGGAAAGCCAATTGTGATACTGCATTTGATTTAAAAAAATATCAATTAAAGTTGAGGTGTACAAATTTCTAGTAAAGTATTAAGTAGAAAAATAGTAAACGACTAGTATAATTATCAATTAAATATATTTATTTATATAATAACCCAGGAATATAGAAGAAGGATATAAAATTATAATTAATTACAAATTTTAATTGCATATTAAAGTTTTTTTTTTTTTGAATATTTCATAATAATTATATTAATAACTTAAATTATATTGGTATGATTTGCAATTACTGCTTCATGTGCTTGTTGTAAAGGTGCTGGTACTAATTGTGGAACGTTTTTAACTAAATCATTTGTTTGTGATCCTGGTACATGAAAGAAATATAACATAAAACCAGCTGCTAATAGAAAATGTGCTGTAATAATGCCAATCATTATAAATAACGAATATTTAGAATTTCTTAAAGCTGGTGTCATCACAAATATTAAAACTGAACCGGATAAAAATGCCGCAGTTAATACTAAAAGCCATTGCAGTAAAGAATACTAAAAAAAATGAACAATAATCATCGATTATATATTTTAAAAAATTAATAAAATTTACTTGAATTAACCATAGAATAGAAACTGGAATATAAATTGCTAAAGAATATCCATAAACACACATTAATGACAGTAGACTAGGTGTATATTCAGCCTAAAAATTTACAAATTCTATTTTATTAATTCTTTTATTAAATAATTATATAAAAAGTTTACAGATTCAGCTTCTAGATCAGATTCATTTGGTTTTAAACTCCATTTAAAAGCTGCCCACAATGCACCGGGCACAAAACATGAATAAACGAATATTGTTGTTGCTGCATAAGAAACTAAATGGAAATTATAATGCCAATAATATGATTCATTAGCTGTTTGTAAATAACTTGCAATATTGCCACTGATTGCAATTGAAAATATCTGAAATATTTATGTCGAAATAAATATTATAATTATTATAAATATTTATATAATTACTAATGTAACAGTAATCCAGAAAGGTCCATATAAATCTGGATTGATACCAATATTTGATTTCAAATAATTTGGTGGTGCTCTTTTTGGTATCATTGATGCGGCAATTCTTTCTATTACCAATAATGTATCAACATTAAAAAATTGCTGATAAAATTCAATATTAATTGGTGATAATGATTTTTTAGTTGTTTCAGCGTCATCACCATTTGGAAATTGTTGTCCATTATTACCAGATTTTTCTTGGTCATCTAAGACACGTATACTTCGTGACATATCATTAATTAAATCCTCTAATGGATCTTCAGAATTATTAGTAGCACCAGAAAATGTTGTTTTTTGCGGTGAATTAATACTGATTTGTGCGGTTGGATAATTATTGTTAGATGTGGCACTACCGTGTACAGGTGGAAATTCTTTAAAACTTAATAAATCTGGGTTATTATTATTCATTTTTTGTTTTCGTATCTCTTTTTAATTTTTATCGTAAACAAGCGCTGTCAGCTGTCACTCTAATTGTCATTTTCCGAAAAGATAAAAAAAAATTCGAATAAAGATTTTACACAGCTAATAACTAAATGATGTGAATTAGTTTGACTGATTGTGAATTATTTTTTATTTGAAAGCATTATAAATGTAGATTATTTTTTTAGATTTGAAAATGTATTTGAAAAAATAAAACGTTGACCTGTTGATTTAATATTAAATTTTATCAGCACACAGCACTTATATTCTGATTTCTCAGTGCAAGCTTAAATATTATTTCCATTCCCTGGCTCCTGCCTGTCCATTTTAAATCATCAATTATATAATTTATTTATATATTTAAAAAATCAATTTTTGATTTAAAAAATAGTTCTTATTTTTTTATAAAAGTTTTTTAAATGTTTTTTAGTATTGATTAAACGGATTGTTATTAGTTATTACGAATATGTATTCTAAAATATGGAACCATCAAATATTTTATTAATGGTGTCTTTTGTTACAGGATATTTTCTGAAATTGGGTATTCTTGTTTCCTAGATATTAGGATTGAAAATTGAATGGTAATACAATTTCATATTTAATTTATGGATTATAATATTATATTTTAAAAAATTAAAAAACAATTGACTTAAAAGGTAAAGTGAGAATAAATTATGTTAAGACAACATTTCTAATTCATAAATTTATATAAATCATCTATTTCTATTACATTGTTTCGCTTTATAATACATATACGAAATTGTTATACTTCAATAAAGTTCAAATTTAAAAAAAAAAATATTTAATTTCATGTTTGGAAATTCCCTGTTTGTTGAATAATACCATTATTCTATATTATTCATAATATTGATAGTCTATATCTATAATTATATTATCTATAAATATCATAATAATATCGCTCATCAATAATTATGTAAATAAAATAACAGCGCCACAATATTTACCGCGTATTATTGGTGTGATTCTGGGAAACTGAAAACTACGGAGCCAGGAGCTGTACATCATAACTTTTTGCTGCTCTGCTCCAAAAAGCAATCATTTGATAAAAAGGATCACGTTTATAGTAAATAGTATTTGAAGAACTTAAATAAGTTCTGATAACAAATATTACAATAAATACAAAGTTCAAAGGTTCAAAAAGTTTTCGAATTTAAATTAAAAAAATATAATAATTTGTTATAATTAATATTTTATATTGGTTTTAAATTAAATTGCGAATATGGTAAAGTTTACAATACAACAAGTTTTAATATTATTAGTAAACACTAATAGGTTTTACTAAATTATATTTAAATTCTATAAATTGTAAAAATATGATCCATTTAAGATAAAGTGTGGGCCCCTAACATATAAAATCATAAATATTTTTTATCTTGATATTTAAATATCCATCCACAAATAGTAAAAACATAATAAATTAATCATTTAAATGTATTGAATTTTAACACTTTTCCCACATTTTAGAACACTTTTTCTTATATTTTTAAATGGTGCTTAAATATATTTTTTATGACTGAATATTGACTAAAACTGGTTCTGATTTCGATTTAGGTTTTAGCTTTTATGGAGTCTTTATTATATTGTCACACTCTACTATTATTATTATTATTATTATGTAATCAAAATTTGATGACTTGATTAAATTAGTGCATTATGTAACTTTGCGTAGCAATATCAAATATATGAGTTCATATATCCGATTTAAATGATAATTGAAGCACAGGTTATATTTGTAATTTAAGGTCGGTATAAGTTCAGTGAGTTTGTATCTAAATCAGCATTGAAATTTACACGTAAATAATAATTCTTTATTTTTTACTGTAAAGAATTAGTAAAGAATTTAATTGTAATTTGTAAACCATGTAAAGAATTAGTTAATTCCTGCTATTTTTTTTAGAGTACTCGTGCGGTGCGTGATCTTCAACCAAGTCCAAAATTACCTACAAGTTTTTGTTCTAATATTTTTTCTTTTGGATTTTAATGCAACTGAAAGCAAGCTCGAAATCGTTAGTTCAGCGATAATTTTAAAACTGAAGCGGATTTCGTTTGGTTTTGGGTCACAGAAAATTGGTTCGGTTCTAAACAGCTTTCCATATCTGATATATATGCTCCAGCTACGATTGGAAACTAATTTCACAACTTTGTTTATGATAAAACAACTTCAGGAGAAATATATTTAGATATGTAATTAATTAGTATTTTATAATGCTTTTATTTCATTACTAGCCTTATTCCATTAATGCTTTTATTCCAATACTATAGAATCACAACTATATGAACTATCTATGGCTTTGTATCAAAAGCTTCTTGAATATCATGAGCCATTGCTGTTGCGGTAATAATTGTAACATAATACAATTTGTAAAATAATTTTAATCTAATTTCAAATGTTTTACCCAATAATTTCATTTTCAATTTAAAATTTTTGTTTTTGCTTTGTCTTCTAAATGATAAGCTAAATTATTAATAAAAATTAGAGTAGCCCATCAATATTATTTAATACTAAATTAATAATAATATATTTAAAATTATACCAACAACATAAAACGCTTTCTTATATTTTTGATTTCTAATAAAACATAAGACTTTCTTAAATATATTTTATGAATTGAATTAAACTGGATATGAATTTGATTTATGTATATTTTGTTTTTATGCTTTAGTTTAGACTTAAGATATATTTTTCGAATATTCTTTACTACATACTACATAATCATAATATTTTATTACTGCATTATATAATCGTAAGATCGTAACTTCGTAACTAAAAATTATATGATTCTCGTTGTATATGATGTATATATTTTAGTTATTAATAGTAAATTTGTCATAATAAATTAATCAAAACTCTAATTGATTGCTCTGATTGCGTCTGCAATCAGGGCTATATTCACAAATTTAAGACCCCTGGGGCTAAACAAAATTTGAAATGTTCCTTTTAATTTATAAACGAATTTAAATACATTGCTAAATTGTTAAAAAATAGTGGCGATGGCGTAGTGGTAGTTTTCTATGCTGTAATACATTAGGTTTTGGGTTCAACTTGACTCAGTTTAAAATGAGTACCCAGTAATCAAATTTGCTATATGTAATTGTAGTTAAGACAGAGATAAATGCAAACAGTTCAGACCATTTGTCTTTTAGTTAAACTTACCATACATTTTTATGAACCATTCGTCCAACCATTCATGCAAAGTTTCAAATTACAATAATAATTATGCCTAAAAGTTTAAAATGCAGCCATTTTAAAATTTTCTGTTGCAGGTCAAACTTAGAAGAATTGAGGTTTTTGTAGAATTTCTCAATTTTAACTAAATTCAACTAAACTAATTAATTCTGAAAGTCCATTTTAATATTATTTGTTATTCATTATTTAGACAAATATAATTACGAATTAATTATCAAAAAGAATCAATAAATTTATTCATAATTTCTTTTTAGATGGACATATTTAATAGAACAAAAAATAATTCAGATTATTTTAAAATTAATTTTTTGATGGATGAGTTCTAATATATTCCAAAGATCTAGTAATATAATCTGGTATTGGATGAATATGAGATCCAGATGGTTGATAACCATTTTCATCAGCTGTATATTGTAAAACAACATGTTCACCTTCAGGTGATGAATATTCAACAGAACCTTTAGCAAATTGTCCACCAATACCATTTTCTGATGCAATTATTCCATTAGCAGTTTCATATTTATGATTATATACACCATCAGCCAATAAATTATAAGCTTTACTAACTATAGCAATATCATCACGAACATGACCAGCAACTAAACTAGCTGGAGTTAATGGTGCAGCAATTGCTGTGGCGGCAATAGCAAATAATACAATCTGGAAAATTTTATTTATAATTTTATAAATTCAATTATTTCACAAAATCTATTTTTTTTTTGTAATTTTTTAAGTTCACTTACGAATAAATTCATTTTTGAAATGTTAGAAGTTTCTTAACGATAGTTAAAACTGATAATGATAGTTCTATAGCAAAAATTCTTGCATTTTATATGATCCTGCAAAAATCAAAAACTAGAGAAAGTTCTTTTTTTTGTATATAGTAAGAACTGGAAATAGGATGCAATAAATATTCAAATCTTTATAATTTTTTTTTCTTCTAATAATAAATTTATTTATTTACTAATAAATTAATTTATTATAATATTAAAAAATATTGAAATTAAATCTATATCATCTATAAATATATAATTTTATAATAAAATACCGAATCATTGAAAATGAAAAACAAGTCTAACAAAAATTTTTTGAAGGTTGCTAACGAATTTTATTCATTATAATTCAAATTAGTTTATTTTATTCAAGCTTCTTTTCGAAACGCTCTGTTTCTAATTTAAACGCCTGTGGTGTGAAGACCTGGTCAGTCGTTGAATATGGATTTTTTAGAGTTTTTTTATTTTTGAATTTTTGTTAAATTAATTAAGATTTTTTTTTGTTGTTGTAGATATGTAGAGAATTAGTTAAAAACAAAATTTTTTTTTTTCATATGAAACTTTGCCAGCTATAAATCAAAATTTTTTATAAAACTAGAAAAAGTTGTTCAAAATTGAGTCGGGAAATAGAAGATTTCATTATAAAACAACAATTTTTTTTCAGAATTATATTTTTTGTAGTGTTGGTTAAACATAATTATGTAAATTAAATCAACTTATTTAAATAAGATATATTTATTAATTATTATTCTTTTATGTTTTATTAAAATATTTTTGTTTTGGTAAAGCAATTTACATTTTTCGTTTTGCTTTGATATCGATAATTTTACGGTAATGAAATGAATTAATTTGAGATTTTTTGATAAAGATTAGTAATAATAATAATAATAATATCATGGTTATTAATTTAAATATAGGTAATAATTTTGGAATGATAATTAAAATTTTGAAATTAATTATAGAAATCAATTTAATATAATAAAATTGTTTAATTAATATATTAAATATTTCGTTAGGGGTTAAGGATCTTTTTTATTTAGAATGTTACAAACGACGACAGAAAAATGTCTCTTCAATAGATTCCAAATAATGTGAATTTGATTAATCCAAATGATATCACAATATTTTGTTCTATTTAATTAAAAATTAAATTTCATTTTAATTTATTTGACTATAATTTATTTATTGTTTATTTATATTTATATATTTAATTAAGATTTGTATATTTAATTTTGATATTCTGGATGTGGATGAGTTCTAATATATTCCAAAGCTCTGGTAATATAATCTGGTATTTGTGGTACATGTGATCCAGATGGTTGGAAACCATTTTCATCAGCTGTATATTGTAAAACAACATGTTCACCTTCAGGTGATGTATATTCAACAGCACCTTTAGCATATTGTCCACCAACACCATTTTCTGATGCACTTATTCCATTGGCAGTTTCATATTCCCATGCATATGAACCATCTTCATTTAAATCATATGATTTACTAAGAATACCATCTTCTGATTGGGCTTGATGAATTGATGCTACAGCAGCTTTAGCAACTGGACCAGGTCCACGACGTGGTGGTGCGGCAATTGCGATAGCGGTAAGTGCGAATAATACAATCTATAAATAATACAATGTTCATTATTATTAATCCAATTTGAAAGTTTCACAATTTTAGTTTTATATTTTTTAATTCACTCACAAAGAATTTCATTATGATTTAGTTTTTGGTATTATAGTGTTTTTTTTTTGTAATGTTTCACGAGCTTGTTAGACAGATTGTGATGATTTTTTACAAAAAATGCGTTCATTTTATACCAAAAAAAAAAATCAAAATTTTTTTTATGCTATACGACATTGGATTTCCGGAATTCACTACGAAAACTATTTTACTTGATAAAACGCGTTAATTAACATTTTATATTGCCAAAAAATTTAGATTTTCTATTGAATCTGCGCCCAGACATTAATTTACAAATATTTAGACATTTAATAAAATTATAATTTGAATATATTTAAAATTTACTATAATAGTAATAGATTGTCACAAGGTCTTTTTATTTTTGGTCTGAATGAAATGAACTCTTGTCGGGTCATTTGTAATTTGCATAAATCAATCAAATTTGATAAAATATTAACTCTGGATATGGTAAATTTATCGAATTGTTATTATAATTTTTGATAGTAGATTTTAGTATGTTGTTATAACTTCAACTTGAGCTGAATATTTTATTAAATCGATTATTGGTAAAAAATTGTATTGTAGCGCGTCCTTTATTCCTGAATATCAAATTTCGTCTCGGTAAACAGTCTGACGAAAATTAAAAGAAACTTTGATAATTAAAACGCTATTTTTTCTATACTTAATAGTATTGTGAAGGAATGTGGCAAACAAAACTATTCATTTCAGGTCCTTCGAAAAATAAAATGAAAGAACTGCTCGAAGGGTAGCTGAAAACGAAACAAAACTATAGTAGGATTCTTGACAGGCCACTGTGGATTGAGGAAACATATAAACATTTATGATGTTTCATCTTTCATGTGATATTTTAGTCAGAGGATATATAAGCGTTTTATAAAATATTTTCGAAAATGTGACCAAAAGGATTGTCTTTGTAAAAAGTGTCATAAGTACCACTTTTACTCCCGGTAAAATAATCAATTATATTTTTCAAGGATATTCTTCAATTTAATAAATATATTCAAAAAAAAAAAAGTCTAACTTAGCCATAATTTACATAAATAGTTAATATATTTGGTAACAAATAAAACAAAAACGTTTTGCCTAAATATGATTTTTATATTCATAATTTGATATTGAAATGAATCAAATAAATATTATTGCGATTATTCGTTCGGGCTATTAGAAGCTTATTAGGAGCAACATAAGAGAAGTATATTGTATCAATTTTGGTACATATTTGCTGTATTTCACTGGTGCTGCAGCAACTTTCACCTCCTTACTTTATAGTGTAACTTTTTTCATTGAGACCACATCTACGAGACTAGTTAGTGTCTAATTAACTAAAACATTTGTTTGTTTTGGGTTATGGAAATAGAAGGACCTTAATCATTTGGAGACAGTTATTTTGTTGTCAGCATGTGGAGAAAGTGCAAGAATTCATGCTATTTTTTACTTTTATTTATCATCTTTTTTTTTAGAATGGACTTACTAACAAGATCTATTTCAAAGATTTTCCTGATCGCAACTAATAATCAGGTTCTTTCATAAGTCTTCAATGAATTGATAACATGAAGGTTGAATTATACAATATTAAAGACTGTTGGGCGACTGCTCCATAGAAGAATACTTACAATCCTAGGGAACTTAACAAGTATAAAGTTTGGTGAAAATTTTAATAATTGATAACCTTAAAGAAATAAACTTGATTAATTGAAACTTATATTAAGTTGTTTAGTACAGTAAACAAAGTGAGTAATTAAGGACATAAATATTGATGTTAACTGATAACATAGGGTAAGTCTTTCTTTCTAAAAACGATAGCCTTATTATAAACTTTATTTTGATAAACTTTTTTAAGTTAAAAATTGATTACTAAAATTATTTTCATAAGATTTTATTTCAAATAAATTTTACAAAATTAACAATAATTTATTTGAATTCATTAAAATATCATTGATAAAAGTGTTGATGTTTGTGTAATTTATTTATTTAAATTATACATAATTATCTCCAATACCATTATTCAACTAAATTTCCTTTGCACACCATCCATTACATAAAGGATCTTTTCTAACCTGACAAACACCATCAGGGGGCTTACAAAATTGGTCCTTTAAAGATCCTTGCGCATAAGAAACCATGCAAGAAAGCAATGCCAAGCACATTATCATGAAGAAACTTAAACGCATTTTTTCTTATTGAATTCTAGATCAAAATAATATAAATATTTATTAATGAAATATTTCGAAGTTTATAAGATTATTTTAAAATACTTACTGCTCAGGAAATTATTGAAATTTAAATTGAAATACTAAAATTTTGTTAAAACTTCGGATATTAATCGAGATTGCTATAGTGATTGTGATGCGTTCACAAAGAGATTGCGAACCTTTTATACTAAATAATATTTGGAATTTCCAAAATACAATCTGGAGGAAAGCTGTAATACTTGCTGAACGTGATAATTAAATTTTATTTTTGATTATAACATTTTATATTTAACAAAAAAAATCTTAGAATTCCTTGAATGGTGCATGTTGCACTCAAAATTCTAAGAGTTGATTAAGTCTAAATAAAGTTACAAATCATAAATTTTCGAATTGGAAAGTATATGATTTTTACTATATAAGTTACTATATACTTATGAACTTATTGAAATTGAGATTGCTAAACTGTTTGTGATGGTTTTACACAAACAAATTATATTAATCTTAGATTAGCTTGGACCTACTATTTTCTATGAATCTGCACAAACAAGTAATTTACAAATGTTTTAAGATTATTGTTTTAAACACGATCCGTACATTTTTGAGGGTCTGCATGAATTCTTGCAGGGTTATTTTTAAATATAATTCCCATAAATGAATCAAATTTGAACTCCTACAAAAGGTTTTCTGTATGAGCACAATTTACGTCAAGGGTAGACTATTTATATTTCTGTACTTTCTATAATTAGTAATAAAATATTTATTTTATTTATCATTTATTTCAAATTTGACTGCATTATCTCTTGTGGATGGTTCTTATATTTCATTATAATGCAGCCAAAGAAGAAGTCAATTAACCACAAATTGTATGCCCCAAGGCGTGTTTAAGTGACTAATTTTTTAATATTGATTACTTAATTAATATAAGTATTTCGTTAGGTTGTATTTGACTCATTTATTTTAATACTCTGCTTGTAATAAGCATTAGTTTGTGTCGGAACTATACTAAGATTTTCTGGTTTTCGGTGATACAAACATCAGAGCGCTAAATCTACTGTAGATAGGAAATTTGTTCTGAGCATAGAAGAAAGTGCAAGAATTTCGACTTAAAGATAAGAAATACTTTTTTGTAGTATTTCATACTAACAATTTCTCTCTTTATCATTCGTTTCTCTGATCAAAAGAAATAATTAGTTCCTTTCTCAGGTCTATATTTTTCTGGTAACCGAAATGTGGTGCTTTATAGTTAGGGTTTCGATAGGAAGGACTCAATTGCTATCTATAAAATATTAGGTTATCACAAGCTTAAAGCTATCAAATTTGCGTATATTAATTCTTTTTGGCTCAAATGTGTTTTCCTTAGTTTGATTTTGAAATTACGGACATAAATTCTTATGTATAGATGTAGGTGATAGAGTAAATCATGATTTATATCATTCATCCGCAACAGAGGTCTTAGTAGAATAAGAGAAGAGTTGTTTAGAGATAGGTTACAATCGAATTATATCAATCATTTATGAAACGACGATCAAATTTATATATTTTTCTTGAAATTATGATATTATAGTAAAAAGACTGTTGATTAAAATGATCACGAATGTCAGTACAATATATTTGTTAAAATTATAAGGGTTATGCTAATGTCCAAGTCACTATGATCCGTGAATAAGTGCTAGACATAGATTTATAATTAACAATTCGATATTGTAAAGGACTGGATTAACTAAAATGTTAATTATTTTCTTGATGGAACACACAAATTATTTGCAAACGCAAATCAGGTAGGCAGGTTGAAAAGTTGGATAGATTATTGAGCTACAATATATTGATAATACAGCAAAAAAAAAAAGCAGAACGGAAATTCATTAAACTATAGAATTAAATATCTAAATATACAAAATTAAACAATTAATTATTTAAATTGTATAGTTTATAAAATTAATTATTTCAATAAAATTAAATCACAATTATCTGTTATTAGCGACGCTCAGTTGTCAATTCCTTTCCAACTAAGATGGCCTTTAATTAAACTACTCCATTTCTGTCTTTATTAACACGATAGACGATACTAACCAGAATCTATTGTACGGATTTTATTGTTATAAATTATGCGAAAAAACAACATTTTTCTAAAACTAGATTTTAGTCCAGTTCTAAATTAAATCAGTTTGACTTAGTTTTGGAAAAATCTGGTTCATTATCTCAGGAAAATCATTAACATTTAAATTTTGTAGTTTTTGATTTTTTATATTTTTTTACGTGTATACTAAATGAAAAATTAGATTTTATAATTATCAATGTTGTTTTATATTTTGTTATATATTTAGATTAAAAATAAATGCTTTAATTTTGAATAATTTAATAAATTTTTTAAAAGAGTTTCTAAGCTATTTTCAAATAATGTTGACGTAATTGGTTAAACTAGTTTTATGTTATCCGCATTTTTTTTGCCAAATTATGTATTTAATTTTACCAAAAAAATCTCTAGGGGTTTATTAACTACATGGTCCGAATATTATAAATAATAGAATTTCAAATTTTAGTGCTATGGGGGGTCGGTAACATAATAGGATCATTTACTTAAAATAGCTGGTTTTTATTTCATCAATTTACATATTATTTCTTTAATGATTTTATTAAACCAATTTTAATGAGTCATATTTAGTTGGATTTTTAGTTGTTATACATATTTCAACACTGCTGTAAAAATTTAACCCTATAATACTTAGTGGTGATGACACAATTCTAGTTGTGATTCTTATATATAAAATGAATATTTATATGTCAGGGCTGGCTGATTTTTTAGTTGTTGTTAACCTGGCGCTCTTAGCTCACTTTTTGTGGCGCCCTCCTTACGCATGAAAACGAAAACGATATTTAAATAAAATTATAAATAAAAAATAATGCAATTAAAATTAAAAATAAATAATTTTATTAGAAAATTTGACATTTTTGGTTGATTTTATTTAAATTGTTGTTAATTTTACAAAAACCCCAAATTAGTTAGATTTACACAATTATTTTTATTCATGAAATTGCTCTTTTAAACAAAAATTATTGTTTAAAAATAATATAAATAATAATTATTATGATTAAAAATCACCTTTAAAAAAAAGTGACAAAACTAGAAAAGGTCGCATAAGTAAATCTATCTTAAAGCTGGTGAGACCCTAAATGTTACGCTTATGTCTTGTCCGTAGCCTTTTCTGTAGAATATCATTCGACGTATAAACGCGTATAAACTCTGAGTTTTAATTATGGTTCTCACAAGAATTAAATTCCATTTTTGAGTTATGGTCTGTGATATATCACGAAGAATATTATATTAAATGCATTTATATGGTGGAGATTATCGAGGTATTTTATGGTTAAATGTATTTTACTATCTTTATGTAGTTTGGCGCCATACGCGTCTAATGTATTCGATTTTATATTAATACATAAACCAGGCAGTCTCATGACCAACAATACATGAAAATTAATATATGAAAATTGTATATGATAGAGCCATATCAGAATGAATTTTGACAGTATATATATAACTAAATAAAAATAAAAAAATAAAAATAATTTTTCTTTTTTTTTCTTTTTTTTTTTTAATTAATTATATCTTCTAATTAGGTGTCAAGGATACCATTAAATTAATTATCCACAGTAATAAAATAAAATATATATAATTAATTAATTTTGATGAGCATTAACATAAGAACATAAATAATAAAAAGGATATATAAATTTGTTAAAAATCTAATAAAATATATCCGGTTAAATGATAATTTTGTGATTATTTTGACTTTAAAACAATATCAATTCATATAAAAACAACTTTTCATTAAGAATCATAAATAATAATCAATAAATTTCAAGTTTCTTGCACAAAAGGATCCAGTTTCAATCAAACAATTTTACACATTTCATACAAACAGTTTTTTATATGGTAATTTATTTTATGAAATTATCATTTTATGATGTCGAATTTGATTGGAAATTAAAAAAAAAAAATGTTAAAAACATTTTTTAATTTTGTCATTGACTTAAAATTTATTCTTTTCATTAAAAACTTTTAAATGTTAGGTTTTTTTTTGTATGTTAGTCTATATTTATTTTCCAATCACATTATTTAAATTATTATTATTAATTTTAACTTAAATAACATAAATATACATCTTCTTCCGTACACTTTTAAACAATACAAATTATGTTTAAGTTAATCTAGCCATAATTTTTTGGTGATCTATATATAAAAACTTATAAGGTGTGCCATTATATTTAAAATTTAGTCTAAGTTATGGTCCTCCAACGTTTATGTTTTAATCGAAAATTAGAAGAAAATAAAAATATTACAAATAAATATAAATTAATTAAAATAACAAAAAAAAAAAAAAAAATGAAATAAAATTAAAAAAGATTACATAATTTTTGAAATATTTCTGGTTCAGTTTTTAGTTATGGCACGTGTTAATGTTTAAAATTGTTGTGTCTTATTGGTGGATTTGGTGTTATATAATATATAATAATATTTTGAATAGAGAAAGATTAATTTGTTAAAATCATCAAAACTAATATTTCTTCAAAATAATGTTTAAATGTTTAAGCTAATTTCGGATTATAAATTGATTTATATATTTAGAATTAAAATAATGTGAATAAATCAATAAATAATTATATTTTTGTATTGTTTTTTTTTTTTGAAAAATGTTGAATGATTTTATATATTATAATATAATTTCTAAATAAATTTTTAACAAACAGAATTGAAAGAATTTTTTTTATAATGTTCCATAGAAATCGTAAAACTGGAATCACAATGGAAGAAGTAGCATTAATTTTACAAAAAAAGTAAGGAAACAGCAAATTTGAAAAGTTCCATCCAACGCGTGCAATGTTATATCAAATTTAAGTTCACCGTCCACATCCACGCAATGAAAAGTTCCTTCCAAAGCGCAAAAGTAATTAAAATTTAAGTTCACCGTCAACGCATTAATCTTTGTGAGCATTAATTTCACAAAAAAGTATGGAAACTGTAACTTTGAAACGTTCCTTCCAACGCGTACAAAGTAATTTAAAATTTAAGTTCATCATCAATGCTCGTTAACGCATTCACGGTTACAGTGGAACTATGATTCCAGCTTTAAATAATTGGTGTTTTTGGTTTTTTGGAGATTATAAAACTATTTGTATATACCCACAACTAAGGTAATTCTAATTCTGGGATATGATTAGAGTAGATTTCAGTTCTTGGCAAATTTTGAATATGAATGGAGCAGTGCTTGACATTGAATAATTATTAAATAATATCAATTTTCTTTGGACTTATTGCAGATATCCTAAATTATAAAACTCTATAATAAATATTAATATCAATAAACTTCAAAGTTTCAGAATCAGTTTATTAGATTTAAAAATGACCGCTTGGAAGATTGTAAAATAATTTTATATAAATTGGCTTTTTTAAATGCATCTATTTAAATTCGAATCTAAAATTATATTAAAATTTTGTGAATTGTTGAAGCTCCATCTATTTTTGTTTGAAACTATTTTATTTCTTTCTTTGTTAATATTTTTAACCATGAACCTAATATTTTTGTATATAAGACTTAGTATAATAAATTATAATTCATTTTCCAATGGTAGGTTGAAAACTTGATGTACTCTCAATGTAGACATCGGCTTGAAACATTGATTTCCATTATGTTTTATATGTGAATGTATGAAAATCAAGTTTTACGAGAAGTTTCAAACCGAAGATCGATCATATATGAAATCAAACGCTACATCTTCACAAAATCGATTAAAGACCGTCATAGACCGGCAAATTTTGGCATTATGGTAAACAAATATGATAATTGTTGTAGCTTTAAAAAAGCATTGTCTATAGAACTCACTAAATATACGTAACAGAAATGCGCTATACAACGTACTGTCAAAAAAACAGTTCCACCTATTTATAAAATATAAATGAAGCAAACATTTACAACGCAGAAAGTTCGAAAACTAGAACTTTGAACGCGCACAAAGTTGTAAACACAGAAATTTTATTATGCTAAATTATCATGTCTTCGTTTGAAGATAAATTAATAAATTTAGTTAAATAAAATCGTAACTTTTCCACTTTAAACTGTCAAATTTAGCCGACAAATAAATATTTACATATTTTTTTTATATATAACCATTTCGAAAATGGTTTTTAGGGTTTTTATGAAACATTTCGAAAGTGGTTTTAATTTTAGTCCACTTAAATTTAAATGGCGTAGTTATACTGTCAATGTACACAACGTTATATATAGACACTATTAAAGTCGTATTTAATTCGGACATTGTATTTAGGTGGACATTTACTATGTCAAAAATATAACTTCTTGAAAAAAGTTTACAATGTGCGGAAAGACCACTTTCGAAATGTTTCAAAAAAACCCCACAAAAAAAGACTTTTGAAATTATTTTTTAAAATAATTACAAATAAATTTAGGTGATGACTGATGAATGATGAGTATCAATAAAAGTTCACATCAATTTGAATCTATTCATTAAACATTTTTATATTTTATTATTGTTTTTTTTTTTTTTTGTAATTTCGACAATGATTAATAATTATACTGTAAACATAATTTTTTTATTATGATGCAATATCAATTTATTAAATAGACAAATTGATTTTATTGGAATATCTTCACTTAAACAAATTTACTTAATCACCATTTTAACAGTAAAATTTATTTTATGCACCATTCATTTATAAAATACACTATTATTAAAAAATCATTAATCTATGTTAACAAAATATAAAAACATTGAATTTTTTTTTAGGTTAAAATTAAAAGCAATATTTTCAAAGGTCACAGGAAATACGGAGGCTATAAAATAATTAATATGATTTATTAAAAATCATGAAAAAACACAACACTATTTTTAACAGTATAATATTAATTTGTAAAAAAAATAATATAAAAACTAATTTTTTTATTGTTTATAAATTAAATAAATTAATTATATTTCATTATAGTTTCAATTATGGTTTTCATAAAAAACAAAAAAAATATTAATTCCAAAATTTCATAAATTTGCATAGCGACAACAGCGCCGCCCACCCTCAATTATCTAGAATTAATTATTATAAGAAAATAAAAATTATAAAACGATTTATTTTATATACACTTGACTACTCAAAAATTAAAATAAAATTAATAAATTAAAAAATTTTTGTTAAAAAAAAAATTATTCTTTAAAAATCATAAATTTTTATGTTTATTTATAATATTTATAAAATGAAAAATGAGGTAATCCATCAGATCATTTAAATAAATTTGATTTACTAGTCTTATTTTTGTTAAAAGATTTATTATTAAATTAATTTTTTTATGTTATTTATGTATAAATTTATTAGATAGATTTAAAAAAAAAACTGACATTTTATAATGGCAATGATATAAAACAAAGCAATAAATTTAAATTTTATGGTGAATTTGATTCGGTTAAAAATGAAAGTGTTTTTATAAATGGTATGAACGTAATTAATTATTAATATAAGTATTTATGACCATATAAAATTATGGATGAGTAATTAAAAAGTATTAATTGGATGACTCTGTATGTTGTCGAATTTGTTTTAAGTAAACATGAAATTAAAGTTTAAAAGTTTGACTTAACGAAAGCCTTTTATTAATATACTAATGGAATGTCTCAAGTCTCAAGTGTATCAAAATGGCTTTATTAGATCTGGAAATTTGATTTAATTTATTATTTTTGTCCTATTACCCATTTTGAGAGCATAAGCTTCCATTTGACATGCTGTTTGTTTCCATTTGTCAAGCATAAGCTTCCATTTGATATGTAAAAGTAATTTTTCTTAGCTCTTGGAGTATTATGTTTCTTCATGTGTTCGTTGGCCAATCTAACTCCATTTTCTTAAATTTTATTTCCTTCAGTAGTGTTAAGTAGAGGGTTTCTCGTGTGTTGTTAATTACCAAAGATCTGTGTTGCCATCAGCCAATATATAAGGCACTACTTGTTTATGAATACCTGTTATTTCTGTAGTATGGTGTTCGATATTAAACAGGTTTCAATACGGTATGTCAGGATTGAATTTACATGTGCGTTGAATATTTAGTTTAGTTTGTCTCGATATTTTTGAGCTTAGTCATATTGGTTGTAATGGTTCGAAAGCTGAATTTTATTTGTTGTTTGGGTATAGCGCTCATGAACTATCTAAGTATTCGATGTGTTCTGTGCTGACGTGGTTTATTCCTCTTAATTTTCTTGATGTTGCGTGCTGATTTTTCCAAGTTATCTATTTTTGCTCGCATAGCTTCGGTTTTGCAACTGTATTCGCAAAATCTATGTTTTCTAGTTGTATAATGATATTATTATCATATGAAAAAATTGGACACTTGAATTAGTGTACGACAAAAAATTGAAATATTCGCGAAATTTTTGCATATATCATTTGCCCATATCATAATTCTTAATAATCAAAGAAAAAACTAAATTAATTTTAATAAAATGAACCTTTTTTCCTAAAATTTATTCCATTTTTATAGAAATGAATCCATTTTTTCCACTTATACGTTGTCTTGTCACATATTATTCTCATATATAAATACATTTGTATATTAAGTTAAGTTTTATTATTTTAATCAACTTTTTAGGTTATGAACTAATTTATGATATTTTTTAGGCTATACACTAATTCATCATGGAGTCTACAAAATTTATGTTGGGTTTAAAAATATATAACTCCAAATTTTCTATAAATGACATATATCCTATTAATTGAAAATATCCCAATTAATTAAAGATTACAAGGTAATTAGCTATTAAATTAGCTAACTCTTGAACTAAATTATAACTGAAGTACAACTTACGCTGAATTTATCCTGACCTTACGAGAACTGGTCATATTTTTTTCAATACTTAATTTTATTATTCTTTTTTAATGTTCTAATAATCTTGATAATTATAAATCTAATTAAAATATGAAAATTGTATGAAAAGAAATTATTACTAGTTCGATTATTAAGTGTGTATCTCATTTCGTAGTGATAAGTTTTTAATTAATTAAATCTCTTTAAAAGATTATTATTAATATATAATCACAAAATCCAATTTTCCATTAAAATATTCCTTTAAGAAATTATGAAGTTATAGATGTAAAATTAAACATTATTTTTAATTTTTTTTTTATATACATTTATATAATTTAATATATTTTAGTTAACACATTTTACATAAATTAGTCTATTGAAATTAAATTTTTTTTTATGTTTTATTTTGTTTTATTTTAAATTAATATTTTTTTTTAAATCTTAGTTTTGGTATTCTGGATGTGGATGAGTTCTAATATATTCCAATGCTCTGGTAATATAATCTGGTATTTGTGGTACATGTGATCCAGATGGTTGGAAACCATTTTCATCAGCTGTATATTGTAAAACAACATGTTCACCTTCAGGTGATGTATATTCAACAGCACCTTTAGCATATTGTCCACCAACACCATTTTCTGATGCTGTTATACCATTAGCAGTTTCATATTCATATGCATATGAACCATCTTCATTTAAATCAAATGATTTACTAATAATACCATCTTCTGATTGAGCATGATGAATTGATGCTACAGCAGCTTTAGCAACTGGACCAGGTCCACGACGTGGTGGTGCGGCCATTGCGATACCAGCAATTGCAAATAATACAATCTAATAAAATAATATTTTTATTAACAAAATTATTAATCCAATTTTTCATTTTTTTTTTTTTTTTTTTTAATGTTATATAAATGTCCACTTACGAAGAATTTCATTTTGATTTAGAAAATTTAAATATTTATTATTTTTAAGTGCTTCTTAAGCGTGTGCTAAACTGATTATGATGCTTCTACAAAAAAAATCTCATCATTTTATACTAAAAAAAAAAAAATTTATAATATGTTTAATTTTTTAGGTTTTACAGAACTGGATTTCAATATTATAATTAAATATATATAGAAAAAAAAAACTAATACTAAATCTGGCATTGTAAATTTGGTTTTTTTAAAATTATTATATTGTTAGTCAAATTCAAAATTTTTTTGATTCCATAATTAGCTAATTCACAATGGTGGGATATTTAGTTTAACTTGTTTTCATAAATTTCAGTTAAGTTTTTTTTTTTTTGTATATAGGAAGATTCAACATAATTTATTAAAATATTATAAAATATTATAATATTTTTGTTAAAAAAAATTAGATTGAAAACCATAAAGTTTTATTAATCATAAATGATTTTTGTATTTTTGTTTTTCGATACAAGCATTAAATAATAAATTAATAATTATTATAATTTTTTCTATTTTATTTGTCATTTTTATGTAAATTATATAAAATTAGTAAAAAAATTTGGTTTTTAAGAAAATTATTTTACAAATTGTATTAAAAATTGTAATATTTTACCAGTAGCTGTACTTAAATTAATATTTATTAATTTATTTTAATTTTTGACAAATTTTGTTGTAAGATTTATGGATTTAATTTAAAAAAAAAAAATTATTTAATTTTTTTTAAATAAAAGTGTTAGTGTTGTCACTTTTGTATTCACAGTTTGACATCCTAAAAAAATTTAATTAATATTTTATTTAAATATAGAATTATTATTAAAATTAGTGTTGTGCTAAATTATATTACTAAATAATTATAGTTTTTTGCTCGTTGACATTATTAAATTATTGTGATGACAAATTAATTAATTAGTAAATATTTATTTGCAAAATTTTGTAAAATAAAAATTGATAGAATTTATTTAAAAATATTAAAAAAATTAGAAAATTTGATTAAAAAAAATTGAAAATTTTGAATAGTATTAAGTATTATACTGACGAACCAAACGTAATAATTAAGTGCATTGAAAATTATGTGATAATGTGCTGAAAAATATTAAAGGTGGATTCATTGTTTCGTCCGACTTATGACGAACTCATGTCCGCGCATATTTTTTATATGAAAATTTGAATTTCTCTTATTTTTTAGTTTTTATTTTCGATTTTTTTTGTTTCTCTGAAAAAGTTGGTTCAATTTCTACTTTAGTTCGGCGCATTTTTGAAAATTCAAAAATAAACTTTAATCAAATTAAAATAAACGTCAAAAAACATAAATAAATATAATTTTTTGCTTTTTATGTCATATGCAATAGAAAAAATATTTAATTTTTTTTTTTTTGACAGATTATCATAAAATACGCGGCACTTTTAAGACGAAACGATGAACTGCCTTGAGAGAAATTAGTTGGACTTAAATCAGTTCGACTTAAAAGCGACGATACAGTGAATCCACCTTAATAGAATCAGAAGACTAAGAATTTAATTTATTTTTGGGCTACTAATCGATTTGGGTACAAATCTTTATATTGAAAATTAAATTTATGCTGTTTTCTATTTATTTCATACATTAATTATTAATTAAATAATGCTAACAGTTGAGATCATTTGCTATGATAAGAAATATCTAATTATTAAAAGCCATTATATCTTTTCAATTAACATTTCTTCACTCTTCTATAATGAAACCTATAATGTTACGGAATTCATATAAAATTAATAAGTACAAATTATATCGGCAAATTTGTCTAACAAATTTGAAAGAGGAGGTTTTGGCTGGTCAGTGAAAAGATAAGAAATGATTAATTACAATATGACTTTATAAAATTTAGCTTATGGTAGTCTTAGGAATTGATTGAAGAGTCGTTATTATTCACTGTCGTTAATTTTTCGGTAATATAGTGTCATCATTCATCCAACATATTCTTGACGCAAGCACTACATCAAAATTAATTAAATTTTATATTGCATACTGTGAACATTGTTTCAAGACTTGTGACATCACAAATGAATACATTTGTAAGAAAATGATAGTGTCTAGGACAAGTACAGTCTAATTATTGGAATTAATTTCGAAGTATGTAAAGTATTGTAATTTTGTCCTTATAATAATCGATTTACAAATCATGAGGTTTTATACCTTGAAATTGATAATTACCAATAAGATTTTGTATGAAAATTTGATATCCTATCTAAAAAATGATTTTAGTAGAAATTGGTTTACATAAAATTGTTATTATATTTAATCTTATTATTATATAATTTACCTGTCTACATAGAAACTATTTATTTAATATTTATAATTTTATTATTTTCATTTTTACTAAATTTAATTTTGTTTTGAATTTTTTTTTTGAGAATTATCCTTTTTCCATCATTAAATAAACCTAAATAAATTATAATATGAAAAACTAAATTAGTTAAGTTTACTCCATAAGATTACAAGAAATTTGAATTTTGACAAAATTTAATTTATTCTAAAATTATTTAAAAACAACTATAAAAAATCTCATTAATTAAAAGGTAAACCTAAAGCTACTCAAAATTATATCCTTTCATGAACTAATATATATATAAAAAAAAGTTTATAGCTATTACAAAAAAAAAAAAAAAAATTGTCTCCGGTTCTTCACTGCATAAATTATCCTTTTTCTGCCATAAACTTTATATCTCCTTAAATTTCCACTCAATATTTTCTTTAAAAAACAAAATAAAGAATAAAAAAAAACCGAAAAAAAAATTATACACTAATTTAATTTTCTGTGAAAATAGCTTCTATCCTTGAAGGACTTGAATTTTTAACCTGGTCGACAGCATTTTTCTAATTCAATTTTCTGTAAAAAAAAAAAATATACTTCTATTCTTAAAGGATTTGAATTTTTTAACCAACAAAATGACAGAATTTCTATTTTTAACAGTATAAAAATTGTTGTGGTAAACGAAATTATTATATGAATGCATTTAATTTAGTGTATATATTATTCTAGTGATGGACTTAGTTAAAGGATAATGATTTTAAGTGTATAGATAAAAATCATTTTTTGTTGCCAATGGATAATGTATGAAAGAGTGTACGTTTTCCAACTTATTAATATTTATGAATTTTCATTCAGAACAATATCAAAGACAAAGAAAATGCTTATGTTAAATAGAATAGAAATCTTTAAATGGAAAAATTGATTTTCAATGAAATACATTGTGAAAATAATATTCATAAAGATTTCAATTTCTGTAAAATAAAAGATTATTTAGAATTACATTAATATAAATCTATAAATTTGAAATGAATATAAATGCGAACAAAAAATTGTTAAATCAATTTGAAATTTTTATAAGTTGAAGATAATTTTACTAAGTGATTTGAAATTTATCTTGGGTAAAAAGTATATAAATGATTAAATAGATCAGATAAATATGAATTTATCAGACACAAAATCAATTGAATATTTTATATTTCAATGACATTTGATTTAGTCAAGTGGATTACAAAAATCAAATCGTTAAATATTAAAATAAAGACCTGAAATTACTAAAAAAAGAACTACTGGTCGAATTATTGCACTGTTTAGTTTCAAAATTGACATTTTTAGGTTCCGAAAGTTGTTTATTATGATCCTTATAGATAACAAGGGTTTTAAATATTTTACGGGGAGTTGAGTTGGAAAAATATGTTGAAATTATGGAAATTACAAAAATGGCAAATAAATTTTCTGATGTATTTCATATTCATAAAATTTGAGATAGGAAAATTCAGTAAGTCTCTATATAAAAGTTCAAAAATTTTGAGTTATATAGCACATTTTATAACCTGCATGATTGGCCCTTGCTTACTTTTTAAATATGTTATGTAATCATTTTTGATGGTCATTTAACTTATTAAATTACATTTCAATGTTTAATTATAATTATAGTTTGCAATGCATAGTTTCTATAATAGAAAAAATGTAAATTTTAGTATCATTTACAAGAAATATAAAATTTCTGTACTTTTATGCCAGCAGTGCTCAAATGTTCAATTGATATTTAAAATCTTTGCAATTTTGCGATCAATATCAGAATGACCCAGTAACAGAATTACGTTCTCTTGAATCTTAACGTATATAAAATTACCATTTCTTTTTATCATATATTGGCAAGATGAAATAATCTGTATCAGTAATTTTGTTAAATATTTAGTATATGTTAAAATTAAAATTCGGACAAAGTACGAATTACACAGCCTAGCAAATGTTTTCTATCAAAGTCGTCTTGAAAAGATATACGATTTTTTTTTATAATTTTCACAAAACACCTTAAAAATTATGACGCCGTTGGTAATGCAAATATTCCCAAATTGAATTTATTTTATGTTTTATTTTATTATTTGTATTTTGTAGATAGTTAAAGTCAATAGTAAATCAGTAAATCAGTAATTAAGCCTTGAATTATGTGATGACATTTAATATCTAAATAATCAATAATATTATATTAAATTAAATTTATTGTTTTACTCTACATGCTCACCATTTTAATTACCATAACAACGTATTAAATTTAAAACTTCCAAATTTCCTTAACATAAAAATATAAAGTTTACGGACTTAAAATTATAACCATTTTTATATTTTTTAATCAAATCAAACTTTTGGTCGAACAAAATTCAAATAATTTATTAGCATATAAATATATTAAATTAATTTTTTTTTACGGTTGGGTACATTTCAACGGTTTTCATTTGATCAATTCCATATTTTCATCGGCAGATTGACTCTAAGTTCAAGTAAATTGATTTAGTTTTAAGGGTTTGGATTTCGACTAGGCTATATAACAGTGAGTCCGCTGTACATTGCAATAGAACGCTGTATGATTATTACTGGGTGACCATTCATGAAATCATTTGCCTACTTCAGTTTACCCGCGCCTTCAAGGTTTTGTAGAAAAAAACTACCATATTTCCTAAATCTTTTCTGTTGAACTGAGGTACAATGCCATAAAAAATGTTTCCTTATTTTCCCGTCCTCCATACAACCCGAAAAGTGGAGAATGGAATAAGTCCTGATCTAATTATATATGCTTTCTATGAAAAACCTCTCCTGGTTGACAATTGCCGCATATAATCTAGCCTATTTGGAACTTTTTATGGTTAGGAACGTTTTGCTTAGTGCTTAATCTTTGGTTTAATTACTTTATGAGCTACTTTTAATTTTATAAGGGATGGTAAAAACAAACATTCATCGATAATATTTAAACTGATGAAATGTATCATAATGAAGTGAATACCGATCAAATAAAATTCAACCAATTTTTTTAATGTGTTCAAAATTATCGTTTTTATTTAAATTTCTGTGTTTTTATTTCTATTATTTTTATAATATCTTTATATCGTTTTCCAGTTGTAAAAAATAGAAGTTTATTATACTAATAAAAACTCACTGGTTATAAATAAATAGTAAAGAAATAGTGTATGAAAAATATCTTTTAAATATTAGTTTTCGATTTGGCAATGAAATTAAAAAAAAAAAAAACAACAAAGTGTTATTTTTTTCATTTAAAATCTTGTTTCGTTGACAGAAAATTTAAAAAAAATTAATATAATTTTTATCACTTTTTATGATTTTTGTGATAAATTGTGGCAACATATTCGGAAAACTTTTACTTTTATTTATATTTGTAGATTTATTTGATGACTTTTACAGTTTAGATTATCTAGGAAGGTATTATATAGACATAGAAGAATAATTTAAAACTAGATTTAGTGAGAAATAAAAAATGTTTAATGACAAATCGTTATAAATAAAATCAAAAATTATAATCAATTCGTGATTGATGGGTATTACAAAATTTCTCGGAAGATCAAATTATACAATTTATTAAATTTAAGAATAATTAATTAGATTATAGTCAGAGTTAATGTATAGAAGAAACAAAATTGATTTTATTTTCGAGGTTATGATACATTTAACCCTTTTGAGGCGGATTACAGAAAATATTAATTGTTTGGCAGCCTTTGTGTCTGGCGGATGAAATGGAAGTTTTTAGGATGATTCAAAATCATTTCGCAATACTAATATTACTGCATTTTAGAAGCCTGCTAATTAAAAATAATATTGTGGTTAACTGATAATCAAAAGGTTTATATGACTCAATATGTTCCACATGTACTGCTAGTTGACATTACAAATGAAGTAACAAATAAAATTGTGTACTAACATTTTCAATAAGCTATTTCACTATTTAAAGTTCTTCTGGATTATTTTCTTGGTCGATAATGTTTTCTGCTATCCTGTGGATTCCAGATTCCAATTCGAAACTTTTTTTTTACAAATTTCATCTTGCTACCTAGTTTATAATCAGCTCAATTTTTTATGTTTATGCTCTGAAGTGATTCTTCTTATTCGCAATCCTCATTCATCATTAGTTAGTATCATAATAACCACTAGATTATTAAGATGCGTCTAAGATATTTGTTGAGAAACACTTAGATCTTATTATTCGTAAGGTTTATGTACTAAAGGATAATTTTCGTTTTAAATATCATGATATGTCATAATACTGTGCAGAAAAGAACAAACTGATTACATTGATATTTGAACCATTTTGTATTTAAATCTTTTATTTAAGATCTTCTGCATGGTGTAATGGCATATTTATATTACAATTATTCGAATGGGTTAAATATTTTTAATTAGACACGTTTTTATATCAAACTATATAATAAACTATAGTAAGCTAATTTTAGATCATATATAATTAACCACAAAATGCTTTTAAATGATAATATAAAAAAACCATCATCAAAACATAATTGACGTTAATTTGGGTATTAGTAACTTTTAATTTCTTCCGTTTCAATTTCTATTCCTAACTTTTGGAAATATTAACCTTGTTAAATATTACAAATTTAAAATTTTTCAATATTTTAATTGAAAAATATTTCATTTCGTAATCCTTCGTTAACTATTTTAGAGTAAATTTTATAATAAAATTCTATTTTAGGGAATTTAAAACGACCTTGATTGTGCGCCTTTTTTGATTTTAATAAATTGAAATCAAAATTTGTTTTGTACAATTTCTAACTCAAAAGGTTTTAGTCTTTTAAGTTTTCTGAATAAGTTCGATTTGTCTAGAAGTTCAGTAACTTCGAGGTTTACTTGATTTAGTGATTTTACAGTTCATAAATTCTATTTCCAGGTACTTAAATGTTTCTATTTTTTCTACGTTGCTTTGTTTACTGCAGCCTCAGAGCTGAATACCATAAGTCCATACAGGTTTTTTTTTTCACTTGATAACATTTGATAAAAAGTTTGCAAACATATAAATTATTTTGTAATTTATGGTTTTTATGTGATTTATATTGTTTTGTCAGTTAATCCAAGCGTTAATTTATAGCTCATAAGCGCCATAAGTCATAGAAAAATATTCTCTTAAAGATATTTTTTTTTTGGTTTTCTTAATATGTTAACTTTCAATTTAAAGGAGAATTAGAAGCGGTTTTACTGGTATATAAGAATAGTTTTCATATTATCATGTTAAGTTATTGAGGTATTTTGTTTAATATGAATTTTATGCAAAAATTTTGATGTTTTAAACATTTTTTATTGATATCTATTATGCTATTTATTTTATTCTAGAAAAATATTTTTCTGACACATATCATTCTTCAGATATTTCGTTATATTATTATTATCTTAAATCCATGATGACGACATAAACCTTACGATTATTTTGATCACATAAATTTCACTAATATTAGATGATCAACCTATTACCTAATACTATAATAAGCACACCAGTGTTAGTTCGCCAAGGTCAAGGAAATAAAGTTCACCCAAAGAAACAAACGGAGAATCTTGCAAGTTTTCAAAAATGTTTAGAATAGTTTATTGGTTGGTTTCAGTGGAGAGTGGCTTAACTAATCACGTATGAAGCAACTTACTACAGCACATTGAGCTATCCTACTTCTCTTATGATTGTAATCAAACTGGTCGGTTTGTAATATAATAAGATTTCAAGTGTTTCAGTCTTCAACAACACTCGGAAGGACAGTGTCACAGAAGATTCTCCAAAAATGATTACTATACAATATACTTACGTCCAATTCAGCAACATTCAAATTTGGAAACTATTCTGTTTTTGAACATGTTAGGTAACTATGATTTACCCAAAACAACATTGATTTTAATAAAAAATAGATTAGTTCAATTAAAATTAATTTAGTTGAGCAAATTTTTGAATTTAAACTTAATTTAAATTTATTATTAAAAACTATCTTTATTTAGCAAACTTCTTCAAAATTCTGTTTATTTAAAAATTAGTATATTTCGTATAGCTTCATTCCTATACCTTCATACTTTCTTAAAACTTCCTATATATTTTATATTTTTATTTGTTTCTATTGTGATCACCCTGTATATATTATTTATTAACACGTTCTATTAAATATTAATACAAAAGAATTGTTATGTTAAATCATTTTTATTACATTTTTTACCAAATATTTAAAAGTCTTATATTTTTTATAACTACACATATTTACAATATAAAAAACTAACTAATTATTTTAAAATATATTCAGCTTGACAACAATGTTAAGAAGTCTTTAAATTTTCTAAAATAATATTGTTATAATTTATAAATAAATGTATATAAATTTAAAAGAAAATTTACATTTTTAAAATTTATTTGGCACTTCTAGCATATTGACTCCAATTTCCTGCTCCAAGTAATCCAGCAATAAATATTAATGCTTTCAATAGTATTAATATTATTAAATTACTCAAATTTAAACTCAAAACCTACAAGTAAATAAGTGTAAATATTTTATTTTAAAGTGTCATAAAATGGGAAATTATTTTAAATTTAAATACATAATTACTATATTAATGAATATTATTAATGAAAATACAATTTTTTACATAGCAATTATTAGCTTTTACTTTGTAATTGAAGCTATTACAAATTTACAATAAAAAGAAATGAATGAAGAAAGACATTTGAACATAGAACTTGAATTAAAAAGAAAACATAAATAATAAATTTATGTTAACAGAAACAATTAGTAATTATTATAAAAAATTATTATTTAAATATTCAATTAAATTTATATTTATAATGCTTAGTTCCACAATGTAAGCTTAAGAATTAGCCAGAGTTTAAATTTTAGTTTGAATTATATTATTGTTGCTTAGTACAAGATTCAGCGATTTAGACGTTTAGAGATTTAACTTAAAGATCAAATGATTAGGGCTTAAGCTTTGGAAAAAGTAACAGAGAAGACTGTCAACAACAGAGGAGCATTTTCTTATTTTAATATTAAAAGTACTTGCATTATAAATAATTACATTTTGATTCATAGTCCAATTTATGATTCACAATAATTCACATTTATCGGTTTAGCTACGATTATGTAAAATTTTCATTGAAAAACAAAATGATAAGTTGTAGATTTAGTTATTTTAGCTTTTACTGTGAAACTGGGCATTAGAGTTCAAATTAAAGAATATATTTATTTTTAATTTTGTTTCTCATTTATTTAGTAATAAATTGTTTTAATTAATATATTTTTAAAGGATATTCTAAAGTCCTGTAAATTTGAATGGTGTTTGCAAAATCAAGTGGTTGCCAAAACGTATGTGCGTAAACTACTATGGAAGTGAAGTGATTATACAATATTTAATTTGATCACTTTTAGTAATGTAATTTATTCTGCAAATTAAAACCTTATAAAATACCAAGAATTTGGGTTTTATAGTTTGTAAAGAATTCGGGTACGAAAATCTGTAATGATCAACTAGATACATTTAATTTTCGAACGTTTTTTGCTCTTAGATTCAAAGAATAAGCGATAACAGTCAGTCTAGATCTAGACGAAGTAAATTTTATTGGAAGTACAAAAATGTTTCAAAGTATTTCCACATAAACAGTTTAGTGGAAATTAGTAACTTTCTTTCTACAGAATAAGACAAAACTGTACATACATGGTCGGAGTCTCTACGAAGATTTAAAATTACCGATTATGTCAAACTTGTAAAAAAAATCTTTAAGATTACGAGTAAAAATTCTTAATTTCGATTATTCGAAATCCCTAAATTTCACATTGTAGAGAATCTGGCACTTTATGTAATTGGTAACAGTAGAAATACGGAATAATTTTATTATTTTTATTAAAATTAAAATAGAATTCCATCCAAACATTTCTTTTAATTAAAAAAAATTCAAGGTTTTATATTGAAATATTGCTAATATTTAATAACATAATATTTTCACTTCTTTTGGTTTCTCAAATATTTTAATAAAAATTACAAATATTGAATATTTTTTTTATATATATAGCTAATCACATTTATTTACTTGACTATTTCCAGAACGATTAATCAAGTCTTTGGCTACTTGAACTACTAAATGTCCTGTTGGTCCTGCTAAAATATCACGTGCACTTTTAAACCATCCTGGCTGCTGTTTACTTATCATAATATTATTATTATTATTATTATTTAAATTTTCAGCACATTTTACACTAGCTATTATCAAATTAATTATTAAAATAATTTTCCACAAATATTTCATATTTTTATATTAAATTATAAATTGCAATTATTATTATTTTAGAAAAATGTAAAATTAAATTTGACAACCAATTTATTTGAGTATATTTCAAAAACTAATCTTAAAAATTGAAATTTTGTTAATATATAAAATATCGAAGTTAGGTAAAATAAATGGTAACATTCCACTTTATACCTTCGTTTTATTATCTTCTATTCTATTTTAGCAATTGCTGGTGCTTAATAAAAAGTAAAACAATTTTGTAGATTCAAATGAAGAAAAGAAAAAAACAATGGAATTGTTTTAAAGTTGGATGAACACAAACTAATAAATTTTTCATATTTCTGCTAATCATGGATAAGTTAAATAATGTAAAGAAAAAAAGGTAATTTTTTTTAATATTTTCTTCTTTATTTTACAAATTCAATTTCGGTTGAAAGATTGTCGTAATTGATAAAGAGGAATTATGCATCTTAAAAGATAAAGCAGGTACCAAACAACAAATTTCTTGGTATTTTTTTTAAAAAGTAATAAAATTTTGAGTAAACCTTTTTAAAACTACCATAGTAATTATTAAACAACTAACAAAAACAGCGCCATAACTTAACAGTGGCTATTTTTGGCAAAATACTAAGGGCGCCAATGAAAAGTAAACTGAGTTATGATAAAAACTGTATTTATTAATAGAAACATTTTAAATGCACTGAACTGACTGAATCATTGAACTAATGAAATGATTAACGAGATAATTTGTAAACGTAAATATGGTGCACGCAATCGACAGTAGAACTATGTAAAAAAAAACTGTATTAATTATTTAATACATCTTCTGTTGTCATTCAATATTTTAGTTATATCATATTGAGCTAGAATTAAATATTTTTATAATAATTATATGAAATAAACTAAAATATTTCAATAATACAAGAAGTGCAACTGTAGAAAAACACGTAATATATGGTAAACAGTTCTAATTTAACAGTTCATAATGTAAGATTTGTTGATAGTAGAATGACTGTAGAAATTTATACAGATGTATTCTTGTTAAAAAGTATTGCTTTCTGAATTATAAATGAATTTGAATTTACAATTGAAATTGGATGAATCATGGATGAATAGATAAAGACGAATCAGTGAAAGAATTCAGTCATTCATGCTACCCATCAATCATGCTAAAGTCATTCATGCTACACGGGCCGTTGGCTGAGTCATCTATTATTACCATTAAATCTTAGAATTGATTGCCAAAACCTGAACTTTAACCTCTCGCAGTTTTTTTATGGAAAATCAAATCATGTATGAGAGTAAAGAATAAATTTATGTTTACATTATGAAGAGGTCTTTGTATAATATCTCAACATACTCAAAATTGGTAAATATAACCTAACTAATCTTAACTTATTAGCAAACCGTAAAAATGTAAAGCTACTCGCGTCACTCGGCCGCTGTAGGATTGAGGGTAATGAGGAAGCATATGAACTAATGATTTAGCATTCGACTGGGTATTAAGGCTTCAATCGTTCGATAATATGTGGCCTACGTGCATGTGAAGATATAATTTACACTCCTTTAAGACTAATTCAATAGGTTTCAGGGTTTCAGCGAAAGTAGTTTGAAAAAAACTTGATTTTATGCAAAATTATTTGAAATCGATGTATCTAATCAAGAACGTATTTTATCTTTATATTGTTTTGTGACAACTAATTGCAAGTCAAATGACATTCAAATACATAATTTTGCTAATTGCTACGATATAATATTTTGCTAATCGGTACATTGAGTTCAATGTTATTGTATCTTTTTCTACATTGTTATTTTTGATTAATATTTTATATATTTAAATTGATATACATAACATAAAACATTGTTTCGAATTATAATTACATATATAATATTATTATACAATTATATACGAAACTTTAGTTTTATCAGATTTTTATTGTACAAATAATATTATAATTTAATGTACTTTAATACAAATAAATTTTTTGAAGAATAATGAAAAACGTGAAAGTTTATTAATTTTAATAAATTTGTTTTGTACATTGAATTTTTTAAACTTTTTGAAATGCAAATTAGTGCAACATGTGGGATACAATGGCGCCAAATGGTAGTCTGTCAAAAACTAAAACTTATTGAAATCAATTTTTAGTAATAGCTACATATTTGGTAAATGAAAATGAAGAAATTTCAAAAGTATGAATAATGAAAATGAGGCTAGTTTGATGCATTAAGAATTGTGTCAAATAGAGTAGATTTGGTTTCCTAGGAATAGGTTTAAGTATACTTAGTAATAATGCTAGATATTTAAACCTAGCAAAAATTAAGAGAAAAAAAACTATATTTAAAAAATAATTTAGTCATACAACTTGGCCAGATCATTTCTGAAAAAGAAACATTATTGCATTTTGCACTGCAATTTATTTAAATAAGGATCTCAATTTTTCAAATATAAACTTTAATTTCCTATAATATCCTTTTAATATTCACATCAAAATTAGATTAGTTACATAAATTAGCAATTTGTGGTGGTCACCAAGCTCCATTATATTGTGGGACATAAAATTGTTTAACAGATTTCTCATCTAAAAAAAAATAACAATAAAAAACTACCCTTACAAAAAAGATATTATCATTTATATGATTTTTATGATTTCCGAAAAAATACATATAAAACTAAATTTTTTTTTTGTTAGAAATCTTGTCAACCTTTAAGATGGATATAAATGTATCTTAACATATTTGTCATTAAGTTTATTTTTTTTATAAGAATTTGTTGTTTTTTTGTTGTTGTATAGAAATAAGAATTTTTTTATGTGTTCTATATTAACACAATTAGAAGTCATTCTTGGAATTTCTCATTAAATGATACTTCAAAATATAATATTGAAAAAGTTTAAGTTGTCCTAACAACATTTAAGTATAAGAAGATATTACAAAAAAAAAAGTAATTGTATAGATATTTTTTTTAGATATACAATTTAACTTAAGAAATGTTACAGAAAATTTGGAAGATTAAATTTTTGGACTAATTTATATTATATATCAAAATTTTGTATAGTATTAGTAATTAGCTAGCATGACCGAGCAATTTTTGTAACCTGGATATTACATGTCAGAAAATTATTATATATTTAAAAAAAAAATTAATTATTAATTTATTTTCAACTTGTTGTACGGAATTGATTATTTCGAATTTAAATATAATGACGTTTGTTACTTTTGAATTTGACAGTACTTCAATAATATAAAAATATATTTGGAATCACTAATATATTCAAAATGCCATGTAACGTGATAATATTTAGAGTATAGAACCACAGGGCACGCTATAGTTTTGTCTTTTATACCTACAATCTGTGGTATACTCGCGCCAGATTTTTTATAGCTTTATAAATTGAAAATAATGTCATTAAGCTGTCATTAGGAGTCGCAGATGTGGTCAAAACATATTAAAAAATTCAAAAAGCCTCTCCCAGAAAATGATCTACATTAATTATTTAAAATAGCGTCTCATATTATTCTGAACTCTAAGTCTAAGAAGGAGTGGTGTCTAATTTTTTATAGCAAGCGGTAGTTTCAAAATACATCTGGTTGGTCTGCGGCCCAAAAAGAGTAAAATCATTCTTTCCATCTATACTGAATATTACAAATAAATAATGACATTTATAGAGATTTAAAAAGTTTATTCAAGAAATTAATGGTTATTATATGTATTAATATGTTCTTCCGAACATATTTTTTTATAATCTGGAAGTATATTTCAGGAGATTTGATTTTCTATAGATGTTAAAGGTGCTCATGTTTAATGGAATTAAATTATTTCTTTTTAAACTATATATAAACAATAATTTTCTGAAAATTAACAGTGGATTTATTAAATAATTAAATTCAATTCGGGCCGGATAAAAATATTTGGTGGGCTGTATATAGACCACGAATCGTAGTTTGGGCACCACTTCTATGGTATAATATTATCGTCATTTTGACAGAATTTTTAATTTTTAATATTATTATCAGTTATATAATTTTAAATGAGAAATGTAGAAGAATTAATATTAGTATTAATTATTTGGATTAGTGACTGTTATATGACTTTGGTATATACGAATTATCTTTCAATTCGTTGAATTCTAAATTTAAATTTTTAGTAATGCTCTGAAACATATTAGATTTATATATTGACTGGTTTTTTTTATTCCTTTCTATAGTAAATGATATTTTTTTATATCCTACTAAGCTCTTTATTATGAATTTTCAAATTGTGTCTTATAGTATCATATATTTTTTCAATAAATTGAATATTTCAATTACGCTCATATAATCAGTATTGAAATTTATAAATAATGATTTATTACTGATTGAAGATTACTTTTTATAAAAGATTTTACTAACATTTATTTATGGAAATTTTAATTTTACTATTAATGGTTACATTTAGTGGTAGTGTGATATGCTGCGAAACATTACGTCCTGGTTTCAACTCAAGATCGATATATCAATGTCGATCTAAATCTAAATTGACATAGACTCTTAAAGGCATTAGTAATTTAATGATTCTTCCATAATAAAGAAACCTAATGTTTCGAAATTCATATAAATTTGGTTAATAAAAATTGGAATAAAATTATCCTTGACAGTTTTCTCGAATTGGGATATATCGGCATTACAAAGAAAGAAAAATAATTTTACTATTTATACTTATGCATATAAGAACTAATATCATATTAGTTATATTCTAAATTACACTAATTTTTTCAAGGTGATATGGATTTGTAGTTAAAATGTTGAATTCTATATATGTAGTTCAAAAAGTACAAGAATTTTTAAATGGATAGAAAAATAGTAAAATATAATTTGAAATTTCAATTTAACTGAGTATAAAGATATAAAACATAAACATCGTATACTACTCAAAAGTTTTTGAATACACTTCTAATATCTAATGCAGAAAATAATGTTGAAATATATAAAATTGACTGGATTAGTATAAGATGAATTAGAGCAGTTCATTGCAAGCATAAAAAGTGTTTGACTAGGTACATTATCATATAGATTGCATATTTAAAACTAATTTGCAAATAATATTAAGTATTTTCTTTCAAGTTTCACTTAACTATAAGTAATTAAATTACTAAATATTATGCAATTGTGTTTACTCAATAATTGTTCAAGAGTTCCATCAATTTCCATTTTATTTATTAAGTATGTAATTAAACTTTGAAGTGATATTGCATACAAATATTCCTTCTTATATAATTTCACTATTTTATTATCTTAAAATTATCCTTTCCACTTAAGAAATTCGTTTCAATTATATTAAAACTCAACATACACTCGAATAAATTTAAACTAAATAAAAAAAAAATTATATTTCACATTAAAATACAAAAAATTTTACAATTCGACATCTATACAAAAAAATACAATATCGTTTCAAGTGATGAGGTTAGGTCAGCTACAAATATTTCAGGATTCTTGACAGTTTTCTGTTCAGTTTTACTCATTCTGTTTTCTTTGGAATTTCCATGATGAATAAAAGAATGATTTAATCTTTTCAAGAAAGATTTATAGTGATGACAAAATTCTGTAAGTGGTAAATTATATATTTAAGTTTTTATAATAAATTAAAATTTTTGAGGTGTTTTCATTTATATACAAAAATTTATTTATCAAAGTGACAATTAGTTTAAATAAATGAGAGTTTTGAATGTTCTTAGAAGTCACTTACATTAATTTTTAAAATGATTTGATAAAAACAATTGTTAATTGAATCAAAGCCATAATTAATTATACAAAATTATATATAATTCTTGATTAATTTAATTAAAAATAGTAGTTGGAAAGTTTAAAGTAATAAGTTTTATTATAGAAATTAAGAAAAACAATTACAAATATTACGTAAAAGAAAACTGTTGGTTATTATGAACAGAGAAAACTCTTTATAATTAAAATATAAGTTAATTCGAAATCATCTTTTCTAAAATATAAATAGAATTGTATAATAAAAAAGGATTTTCTACTTATTTCTGCAGCATTGTAATAAAATGCATTTTATAACTTAAATTTACAATTTACAGTCTCTCAACAATATATTTTTATTTTATAATATTAAATATATTTTTTGTAGCTAGAAATGTATTTAATAATTTAAATTTGTCCATATCGTCAAGAAAATTCTTAAACTTTTTAAATTGGATGGATTTTAGATTTAACTTAGTCCTTTGTATGTAAACAGCTCTTATATTCTCAATCGCATTTTTCTTCTTATTTTTTATTCACAATGTCATTGCCATTTTCCTTCTTAATTACATTCTCATTTTCATTCTCAATTATTCGGATTTTTATTCTCATTACTGAATATAAAATATTATGTATAAAAAATTCGAAAAAATCAACTCATACCAATTCAAACCAAAATCATACAAACTTATTAAATTACAGAATTTCTCTATATTTGACATACCCTCAAACAAAATCCTTTTCATATTTATTTATTTTTAGTTTTCAACTGAAAATATTATAATCCTTTGTATAGAGAAGGTTAAGAAACTCATAAATAAACATTTATATCTGTAAAATAAAAATAAAATTACATATCTCCAACATAATTTTCATTATAATACAAAATATTTTTTTATATACGACTTGATTATTTGCACAGAAATTATGAAAGACAACAAGACGCAGTGGAAATCGTTAAAGTATTTATAATGTAAAAGTAAATATGACAATGAAACTTATTAAATAATTAAATATTGTTGCAAAGTTAAACTTTTTTATGCATTTTTTTAATAATAATACTTTTTAAATGAATTCCATAAAAAGTATATTAAAAAAATTTAAGAACTTAACTTACAGTGCATTAATTTTCCATTTAATTCATTATATTTCAATAATAAAACTAATTATAAATAAGTTTTTTGTTATTATTAAAATTTTAAGTAAGTTCCATTAAACTAAAACTAGTGTTATAAAACATAAACTTCGTTATTTATGTTGAGTACGTGTTAAAATTTCTATGTAGTTAATAATATATGGTTTACTATGTTGGTTTGTGGACTATGAGAAATGGTCATTCCATGACGCTTATACCAACGAATTTATTATATTTTTCTCATAAATTTTATTTATGCATTTGTCACTTAAAATAATCATTTGAATTGCGAAATGTAAATAATCTGCAATTCGAAATGAGTAGTAAAAAATATATTTAATAATTTTTTATATCGGATTTACATTTTTGACATCATATTTAACATAGTAGACACCAAATTCGAGATTGTCTACACTAAATTTGTTGGTCTATACAATTATCTACTCTAAAGTGTAGTTACTGAAAGTAGACGAACAACTATGACAAAGAATACTGTAACAAACGTTGAGCACATTTCTTCTGCTTTACAGATATGAAAGCTGGGCGCCTTGATAATAACCTCTCTAAACAGCCAGCTGGATTCATGTCGTACATTGATCGAATTATTGAAATTTCTAAACTTATTACATAATAAAATATGTTTAAAGTAAACTTTACATTGGTTAAATTATTCTTCTGCAATATAGATTAATATCAAAATTTACATAAAATGCTTAAATATTTCAAATTTAAATTTATTTACTATTCAACCCCTTTAAATTTTCTTTCAATTAACTAAAACTACATTTATCTAATTTCATTTTTTCTTTCTTTTTTAAATTCAATTTTTATTTAATTAACAATAAAAACAATTTTCTTTATTTTTTTATTGTCCTTTGTCCGTAAGGATACTTGTCACTACAAAAAATTGTACAAATTTGTTTAACCAACTTACAAAAAATATAATAAATAAATAAAATGTTAATGGAAATGGAAAATTAACTAAAATTTTTAATTAAGAATTTTGTGTAATGCAATTTTTAGCTTTTAATGCAACGATTCTGCAATTTATGTTAAATTTACCATAAAGTATTCTGTTAATTTAATCTGATTAAATTAAATTTTAATTTGTGAAAATAAAGGAAATATAAATTAAATGAAATAATTGCACATTTTATTATTTGGAAGTTTTTATGAAATGTAAATTTTCTGTATTAAGAATATAAGAATATCAATATTTTTTTTTTTGGTTCATAAAACTAAAGAATAAATTTTACCATTTTATGAATAAATTTACATCAGAATATTAAAAAAATAAAAATTGTTTTAATTAAAAATTCATTTCGACTTTTTATGAATACGTTCCCGTAGGAAATTTATTTTAGTAAGTAGTAGTTTTATAATTTATTTACCAGTTGAAAATAAATTAAATTTAAAAATCAATAAAAATATGAAAATTAATTAATTCATATTTAAAATATTTGTTTTTTAAATCACTTTAAAAACTGCCGAAATAAAAATTATTTAATTTTAATTATTTTATTTAATTATTAATAATATTTACAAGTAATTTAGCGTAGTTCGTAATGACGTGACGTGTAAGTTGCATGTATTTCAAATATCTTTATTGATAAGCTAAGTATAAGCTAAGCTAAGATATGCTAAGTATTCTGCATATCGAATTATCCTGTAGTTGAATTTACTTACGTTGAATTATAGAAATTCTTTTCATCCATATCACTATTATTAACGTAGTGATATCAACTTTACTATTATAATAATGTAGTATCCTTTAAGGATGTAGAATTCGATAAGATAAATTTCTTCGGCTCGAAAGATCTAGCGCTTGCAGTATCTTTGAGGAATCTCTTTTATACGTACGAGTATATCAATATTAGGACAAGCGATTTCCATCTTTATAATGTTGTACTTATTGATACGCTGAATTTGTGAATATCATTTAGTAATTTTCTTATAAATATTTTCTATTAAATATTTCAAATTAACTCAGAAAATAGACTTATTAATCTAAATATGATTACTAATAATTCACAATTTAAAACGAGATAAATAAAAAAGTCGTTATTGTCCAATGTAATCCCCACTGTTTTCAATGATGACAGTGCTGTCGCCAGATATTCCTGACTCGTTGACCTTTAAAGCCAGTAGTTGTCAATGATAACGATATTGCTAGAATGTTTAATAAATTTTCATCAGAAATTTCATAATATTAATTTCAAATGTACGAGACCAACAAACCCAATATTTTTATAATATAATAATATTTACTCCAAACAAACCCATTCAAATAAACTTCAAATAAACTTTCTTAATAACTTTTTAATTTGTTTTTGTCTCGTAAAATTTTAAATATAATAAAGAGTTACTTAAAAGTATCTAATGTAATTTTTTACATTAGATACTTTTTAAAAAATCACTCAATCGAATGAGATTTTAAATTATTTTATTTTTGTTATTTGGAAAAAGATTTTTTTTTTATGAAAATCAAATAAGGAAGTAAATAAGTTTATAATTAAAGGAAAATAATAAATTTAAAGACTAAAACGAACTTTGAAAATTACATAATAATTACACCAAAAAAATTGTAACATAAAATAATTATTTAAGAAAGAATATTTATTTTATGGAATTTCTCTTAAAATTATTGAAATTAAACTTCAATCGAAAAAGATTTATTTAATTTTAATATAAAAAAAAAATATTTTAACATTTTTATTTTTAAATTCATAAATTTGTTTTAGAGTTGGTTGGTTGGTTTTGTACTTTTATGTTTTATATAGTCGACCACCTTTCTTTACTAAACTTAACTATTTATTCCACCTGATTTCTCCAAGTTATCCAAGACGAAATTTCCCAAATTCCTGAACTTTCTAAGTTTGACCGAGGTACAATTGTACTTCACGAATTACTCCTCACATTTTCTGAATGGTAGAGGACAATCTTAACCTTGTCGCATGAAAATTTTGTTTCCAGTAAGTCAATAATTTATATGTAGCTTTGTTGGTTTTTAAAAGATTTCTTGTCTGATCCGGGGTCCTCCAGGATACTGTTGAATTGTCCAAATATAATTATTGATTCTTTAATATATGTCACATTTAATGAGTAACTAAAGTAGCATTCGTATCACCTCTCCATGTCAGTTTGTTCTTGGAATTATAAATATTAATCTAAGCTGGCTCAATGTGTACGTAAACTGTAGCTGATGGTAAATAATTATCATTTTTCTAATTTATACTATTCAAAACTATAAAATTATTATAAATTTTCATATTTATATTATGACAAACATTATTTAATATACTAATTAATGTTTATCATAATATAATACACTAAATTTTCAAAAAGCCTATGATATTTTTATTGTTGAATAAACTTTGGATTTTTATTGCATTTATTTTTTTATTAATAATTACTATTAGTTTTACTAATTTACCCTTTTCATTCAAATCAAATTGTTGATATAATATTGATCATAAAACCAACCTTGAACTAATATTTACATGAAATGAATAAAAATTATGTAAAAAAAGGGTTAAATTTATATTGAAATCAATAACTAAATTAATCATCTGGAAACTTGATTAATTTAATCATACAAAAACTATTTTATATATAAAATTTTTTAATAAAATTATGTTATTACTTGAAGTTTTGTAATTTATTTACTGTGGAATTCTAATATATTGTGAATTGGCAAAATTATTGTTAACGAAATTTTCATAAGAATAAAAATGAACATTAATTTTATAATTAATTCAATTTTTATATACTATAAGGTCATCAGACCATATGCATCCTTGCATGAATTTGACGTATTGTTTTTTTAAAGAAATACCTTCAATTTTTGATCCCTAAAAATGAACTGAAATTCATTTACTCTATCCCTTTCTAAAGTGTAATAATATTCCCTTCAAAAATATAAATTCCAAAAACAAAATAAAAATTAATTTTCAAAATAGCCATAAGGTCCTGATCATCCTTAATAATTTTAGTTATAATTTTGGTGTCTTTAAAGTAACATTAAATAAATTTTTGTTATTAAATTTAAAATATTTTTAAGTTTTTTTTTTTTTTTAAATATGAATATTGAATCAAATATTGAATCACCAATTAATTATTTAACAACACAATTTTATAGTGATTTTTCGTATGGTTCTAGTGATGATTATATTTTGAATTCATCAAATAATTCATCATGTTGTACAATAAATTATCATCAAGATAATTATAAATATTTTAATAATAATAATAATTGTCCATTACCTAATAATAATAACAATAATAATAATAATAATTTAATATGTTCAGAAATGATTACAAATCCAAGTGATAATTTATTAATTAGTGATATAAATGTATTGAAAACGAATCGTAAAGAAATTAGCAAATCATTGAAATCAAAGAAACAATCTAAAAAAGGATTAATTAAATTGAAAAATATGAAATTATTAAATGATATACAAAAACCACCAAGTCCAACAGTTTTAAAGAAACGACGAATTGCAGCAAATGCTAGAGAACGAAAACGTATGAATGGTTTGAATGAAGCATTTGATCGATTACGTGAAATTGTACCGGCACCATCAGATGAACCAAAATTATCAAAATATGAAACATTACAAATGGCTCAAACTTATATTACAGCATTGTGTGATCTATTGGATAATGGATGTGATGAACGAACATATTCGCTGTTTGATAAAAATTAAGTTTTGTTTTGTATAATTGATAATAAATTAAGTTTGTTAATAAATATCGGGTTTTTCTCATTTAAAGATAACGTAATCGATTAGAAATCTATCACCATAAAGTATCAGCCGATTTACATGGTAAATTTTTTCCCTAAGAATTCCGTGTAAATTGAAATCGTTATTGGTTTTTGTATGGATCACCAACCAAACCTTCGAATACTTACACTACGATCGAAAGAGATCATTGTGCTAACTCTACTTATATTTGGTCAGTTAATACCCAAGCGCAGAGTTTTCTTGACGACATAATCTCTGATTTCGTGAAAACTCAGAAATCTGTTAGCCTTTTTCGGGGTCAGCCTTGCAATTCCAGAGGAATGATCCGTAGTTTTTTCATCTTCCAAATAGAACCGAGAATCATGTATGTATGTAAAATGGAAACATATGTAAAGAATTATAGCATTTTTTTATCCTTAAGCATGTTCTCTTGCACTTTTTCATATACGGAGAATAACTATCCACAGTGGATTAAGCTATGATATTCCAACACCGACAACAAACAAATGTTAGTACATAATTAGATATAACTTCTTAATACAAGTAGTTAAATAATTATTCATAAATACTAAACTTTAAAACTTGAATTAGGAGGCTACCAGTAACGTTAACAGTTCACCGGATGAAAATTAATAATTTAAAAGAAGGGCTGCAAAGATCCTACTATCCTTAGTATTTTTTTAGTTTGGAAACTTTCGTACTGTTAAAACTTTTACAGAAAAAAATTATAACCAGAACGAGAGTTGAAATTTTGACCAAGGTGTCAATAATTTATTCCCAAGAATAAATTTTTGACACTGCGAATAGTTGCATCAATAAAGGATTTAAATGTTTAAGTATTTTTTTTCTTTTTGATGTCAATTGCAATGATTCTAGCCCTGTCAGTGCTGTATCATAGTGTGTCAATAGTTGTAGCTTTTGCTTTTATCCCAGTAATTAGAAAAATAGTGAATTAACAATTTTTAGCTTGATTTGCATGTATTCCATATCCACAGTAGTGCAATAATGAATTTGAATGAGATAAACCTATGCGAACTCAAATTTTTCTTAAGGGTGTCAATAATTGTATCGGTTAGGTTATGTTGAAAATTATATAAACAAGTTAAAATATTTTGTATATTAAAATTACCAATAAATTTCTTCGTCAATTATTGTTATTTTTTGAACAACTTTAATGAACTATTAAATATCTAGTTACATAAAAAGCTTTTGCTATAAAAATATCAATTTTAAAGGGTATCAGGATATATCCTTGAACATCTTTAATTTAATTATCCAAGGGTATTAAATTCTAAAAGGTAATATACTAAAAAAAATCACTTATATTTAAATAAAGTGTTAAAATTAAATAAGTAATTTTATGTAATTTACATAAATTATTGTGGGAAATATAATAAGAATAAGAACAATTTACCCAGCTGAACTGTGCTAAAAATATATTCAACTTTGAACTTTAATGAGAATATTTCGTAGAATCCTTAATTTTATTCGTAGAATCCTTAATAAAATGGAATGAATTTAGAAAATTATATTATCATATAATATTTCAAGGTAATTATTTTCTATAAATATAAATATTTTAGGATAGAAAAACCCACATTTGAAAGATTAATAACAATCAATTAATTATATATGGTGAAATGGATTAAATTGATTTAAATTAATATAATAAATTTCAGGAGAATTATTTCATGTTAATATATTTAGATTTTTTAAAGGTAAGAACCAGGATTAAAAGATATAGGTAAAAAAATGTATATTTAAGGTTTAAGGAAATGTACTTTTGATTAAAACATTACCTTTTTTCATATATAAAAAAAAACTAATTGATTTTTAAGAATATGAACTGGTTCATTAAAAATACTATCTAAAGAAAACCTGAAACCCAGAAAGTGGTAATTATCGATTTTGTTCGATGAGAAAGTCACTACCGAACATAATTTCTGTAAAAGGAGTTGAAACATTTTGGTAAGGGATTCCCGATTCTTGAAGAAATTATGTATCGTCAGGAAAGTTCTGATATTTTCGGAAGCTTACACATTGACCATCTATAAATATTAGTTGGGTTATAAATAATAGATCTATAATGTCGCGGTGTAAAGAGATTGAATTATACTGACCCCCAGTATACTAATCTAACCTAATGAATGAAATTTTCATTTAAAACTTATCTATAAATGCGAACCTAATTTTACTATAATTTATTCTAATTCATTTGTATAATAATACAAACAATTTCAATCAATTAATTAATTAATTTACCCTATATCTAAACTCTCAAAACGCAGCATTCCCTAACAAATTATTGCGGTAACATTAAAAACACAAATTTATTAGTTCTTGTATCAATTTTTTGTTTTGTATTTGGTTCTGGATGATCTTCAATATAGAAATACAAACAATCCTATTAGCGAAGGTTGTTATTAAAGTTCCAGTTGAACAATCACCTATCGAACCGAAACACCGAAAAATTAAAGTGAATAAATTTTGGCTCGTGCTGATCACCCTCGACGTTATTTTTTTTTTTTACTCATCATGTGATACGTAAATTAATTTTAATGGTTGGCGGGGGAAGATAACAAGTCAAAAATGAAAGAATTTAGTAAAAGGAAGAATATAAAATTTTTAATATATATTTTATTTTGAACATTATGGAAAAAATGGTCTGGAATTTTTCATACATCAGAAAGGCACCTGGCTAACAGTGCAACTGTTAACTATCTGTTTAACATAATTTTTTGTTGGGTTTTTCTTTTTTTTTAGGTTCTGGTTGAAGGAATTTTTATTAACGTAACTAAATTCAATATTTTTATAACACCTTCAAAAATATGAACTGAATTTTGGTTGCAAATAGAAATAAGGTTTTAAAAAGTAGATGAAAATATTATATGATTGTGGTGAGCTAATTGTAAAAATAGATTAATCATTATTCATTGTGAACTATGTATAATTAAAAATATATTAACAAAATAATAAGATTTCTATCATTTTAAATATAGTTAATGTCAATTTTTATAAATTTGATGTCGGGCAGAAAATGCAAATTTGACTGGCAATAATTGCCAGGATAGAATTTTTGATGGTTTCAATTTGATCAGAACTGTTGAATAAAAATTTTAACATCTGCTCAATTTCTTTTGAATAAAATTTGAATACACCATGTAAATTTGTATCCTTTACATATTTTATTTTAAATAACTTTGCAATAAAAAAAACGTATTTTTATAGCAAAAAATTAAATTGGAAATATTTAATTTTTGAAATATTCTAATTACCTTTTCAAAGAAATCTCTAAGTATCTCAGTTATTTGAAATGAATTTCAAAATTTATTGATCCTTAATTTATTCATCAATTAAGTATAATTTTCCATAGAATTTTATGTTATCTTCAACAAATTTATTATAATTATATTAATAGAAACATATTATATACAAATATTTTCCGGTCATAACTAATTGATATTAAATTTAGCAGATAATTGACCCCAATTTGATTGGAATAAATAATTTTTGCAGAGGATACAACAGATTAATATTCTGAAATACTAAACTTGTATAATTAGTGATAGACTTTAGTTATACATATACAAGATAATACAAATAGAACAAAATTTAATTTATTTGAACAACAACAAAAAAATCCTTGTGAACTTCTTCAAGTCTGAATAAATTTATATTTAATTTCTTAATAATGAAAATTAATATGATATCATTAAAATAAAATAATTGAATCAAAAATTTGGTATTGTATATAATATTAAATATCAATATGAAAAAATCACTGATTTTGAAGGATATTTATATTTATCGGATGGAGAACAAGAAATTGATTATTTTTTTATTTTATAATGAAAATATGTAGGCGAATCATGAAAATATGTAGGCACACTCTTATTGACGACTCACTAAACAGGGAGTTAAATGGCTTTACTGCGAGGGAACATCCTATAGAAAGGCAATAACTTCACTACATAATAACATGGGAAAACCCCGTTTATTAGAAGTGGTGTAAGTAAAACAAGTAAATTCCTAATTCCGTTTTTAGAGTACAATGTACATGACAATCTTATTTAAGGATAACTATCAATAGTAGAATTAAAATATTTGAATTTAGCATTTTTTTGAGGAATGGTAATGAAGACGTATGGTTCCAGTGGTATCACAAAAACGTTTTAGGTGTACTGCTTACATTTATAATAAGAAGATAGTGTGAACGATACCTTTTCAACTGGAGTTATTGCCCCTGTGTATGAATTACTGCTGAAATAAAAGTAAGTCCGTTGCTATCTCTTAGAGACAATTAATACTCAATTATATTTCATTATAATAATATTGTTTAATATTTAAATTGGAATTCATTTAATGTAATACAAAAATAAATTAATGACAATTTGGAATTTGATATATTTTTTTATTAATTATTTATTATTTATTACAATTATAATGAATGCTTTTGATTTAAGATGAATTTGGAATTTATTATAAACTAATTTATGACATTATATTGACATGTCAATCTTTAGTTCAGGCACTTTTGTACCAAGTAATTTTAGTAAAAGTATTTATTCTCAAAATGAAAACCTTATAAAGTATCAAATTTTTGGGTACCAGAATCTTGGTTTGATTAGCTAAGAATTTCATTTTTCGGCTCGAATTAGTTTAAAGTTTATAGCCAATTTTAATTAGTAGAATAAGCAATAATAGACGGACGGATAAAGAGAAACACTAAGGAATTTTGTACTATAGAAAAGTGCATAAACATATAAAAATATTAAATCTAAAATAAATTCAATACAAAGAATTTAATATAATATTTAATTAATTTAATAAATATGTTATATTAAATCGAAAAATAATGAAAATTTAATTTATTTTTACACATAATATTTGTTACATAATTCTTTAATTATATTTCATATTAATATTGTGAGCACGTTCAACAAATAAATTAATTGAAATCATTGATCCTAAAATTGATGGATTGGAAACAGAAAATTTATATTCATTAAAATCCAGGTAAATTAATTTATATTTGTTATTTAATTTTATAAATAAATCATTTTTATGAAAGATTTTCAATTTCATTTTATATGTTAGATGTAAAAAAACTAGTTCAAAATAATTTATCTTATATTTAATTCAAGATTATTTATGGTATTCATAGAAAGGCATTGTTTATGAATTTGCAGATGTAGTTTTTTAAGGAGCAAGTAGGAATATGCAATAGTCCTTAGATATCAACATTACATATCTTATGAGACCATATCGTTCTCATTACAAATGTGACATATCGAATAAAAAAATTTGTTAAATTTATATATTTGATAACTAATTGGATTCTTTACTATTAGGGGCCCCTGAAATAGCTTTTATTTATACGAATTAATAACATGAGTTTCTGAATACTCACACTGTATTTAATTCCAGTCATCTTTAACGTTAAGACGATAATGCTTTGTTATGAAAACTTTAATAATCAGAATCTGTGAGAATCCGTTCAGCAAGTTTAAAGTTTGTAATTTACTGATAGAAAAAAATGAACAGCTCTGTATGCTTGCAACGTGGGACAGGATAATTTTAGAATATTTTGGATTTAGTGAGTTTCGGTAATGAATTTATATTTTTCTTTATTATATGATCTAATTTAATTTTATTATTTACTATATTTCAAATCTGATTTGATTCGTAAATTATTTTTCCATTTTCTACTCTTATATTAAAAAAATCATTTTACTCCTTAAGATATGCAATGTAATGACATATTATTATAAAGTTTTTCAATATAAAATTATGTATATTATTTTATTCAAAATGATTACATTAAATTCTTAAGGCCTAAGCACAATATGAGCTGTAGCTGTTGGTTGTCATTTTAAACAAATTAATATGAATATAGGAAAATTAATGTAAATGTGCTGGTTTGAGTTTTGAGCAATGTTGAAAATCTACTAATAGCATAACAAAATGATATAAAATTGGAGTAGATTTTTTTAGTTCCACAAAATGCAAAATATGAGAAAAAATACTTTAACTGTCAAATATTTCTCAACCAATTAATCTACAACCATCACTAGATCAACAGGTTAGGAAGAATTAAAATCTATCGCCACCATTATGTGGAGTTTCGACTTTTAATAAAAATCACAATCACAGCTATAACAATTACCGCCCACATTCTTCGTCGGTCCTTAAAGTTTTTATTAACGATTTTCAAAAATCAATTAAAAAACGTTAAAATTATTTAAAATTGAATAATTTTGTATATTTCATTTCATATTGAACTTTTATATAAATACTATATAATTTAATGGCATATGGTTAAAATTTACATAATAAATATTTAATGAAATATATAAGTAATATTACATAGTTAATTATAAAATATCATGTTAACATATAAAATAAATATTACCACAAATTTACGCGTGTTGTAACTTAATTTATTATTTATTTTATATAGCCAAATAAAAAAAAACCACCTTCATTAATATTATAGATAATTATTTAGCAAAGAGTTTTTAGTAATTAATGAAATTTTCCAGACATATCAGATATCAACACTTCATAATTTCATTAAAAATAGTATCAACAAAAATATCTTCTTTAACCACAAAATTCTAAAGGACTCAATAACATTAATCATGAAATTACTATTTTATGTGTATGTGAAAATCATGTTTTATTTATTTTCCGAGATAAATTAGTAAAAATTAAAAAAAAAATCTGTTTTTAGATTTTTTTTTTTTTTTTGGTTGTGGTCTATCAATTTTCCCAAATTGTAGTTTCGATATGGTTACACCTAATAGGATTTAAGAAGGTGTTACTTCAATATCCGAATTTTTATTCTATTTTTATTTATAAATTTTCTTTTAAAAACATTAATGAAATTTTAAGGATGTTACAACAAGGATACAATTAACCTATTTTCTGATGGCTCTTTATTACATATTCCAATTTAATTTTTTTTGCAAATAGAGGATGTCCTTTTGTCGACAGGAAATTCTTTTTATATGTGAATTCATGTTCAATTTATATAAATATAAATATGGACACATTTGATGAAAATTATTATTATTATTAGTTACAATATAAATTGAATTAAAATTGCTATAAAAATTATTGATGCTGCAGAAATAGTTTACATTATTGATTTATTATTTATAGATAATATATTTAAAATTAAATTATTTTGGGAGTATTAAAGCTACATCATCACCATCATCGGATTGTCATAATTACTGGTACCGATATGGCTTATTCCATATTGGGAAGACAAAGCCTATAACGTTTTTTTATCTATTGGTCACTCTTTTTGTATGGTTCAGGTAAACAATGAATATGAATGTAGGTTCAAGTGTTCTGGTTTAAGAATAATTACAGTTTCTTTATTTTACAACAGTTTGAAATACCAGCTAAAAGTTTCATGCTTATTTTGATATAACTTTTGTCTGAAAATATTCGTTGATATATTACCTACTTAAGTTCTCATATCCAATGCATACCGGCTGTTCTATATATCATTCTATTTCAGTTTCAATTATTCTCTATTGTTACCAGTTGTTCCTGTCCAAAATAGTTTTGCAGTCACATTTAAATTATCTAGATTTATATTCAGGAAATATTAGGGAATTAATTAATATATTCAATATATTATATTAAATATTTAATTTTATTTAGTCGTGTTCATTTTAATCATATAACTAATGTAAATTAAGAAAATATTTACAATCACAATTTTAAAACATTGATATAAAATATAAAAAATGAAAAAATCATTTAAATAAATGCTATAAAATTAATATTACAATTAAATAGAAAAAATTTATCTCATTTATAAAAAATGGCTAATAAATATTACATTCGCTTAATTTACTCCAATTGCACTTTATTTAAGGGTATTACAAGAACCCTTACTTTTATTTACATAATTATATGCCATTAAATAAGTTTTCGATCAATTGAACAAGTCTATGACTCTGTATACATTTCCATTAATTGCAATATCCTTTATGTTACATTAGTATGTCATTTGACATATTCCTTACGTAAAAGGATAATTAAAAATATTCACATAGTAACATTACATCATAAAATGTTATATAGTTTTAGTGTGTGGGCAAATTTTATTATATTTTCTATTTTTGTTCTAAAGAAAATCCTGTAAAAGTCCTTTTTATTGAATTTTTTTTTTATAAGTTACTTAACACATTACAAAACTTTCGTGTTTCATGATTTTACTTTTAATTTATAACCATACATTTTCTGTATTATGCTAACTAAATAATTAACTAAAATAAGTAATTAATAAGTATTCTTTTTTGTTTCTATTACAAATTTTATAATGTTACATGATTAATTTATCAATTAAGGATCATTATAAAAATTTAAATAATGAATTATTGTTGCTCTTATGTTGAACATTTCATTATGTTACCTTTGCTTCACATTCAGCTCGCTCATAGTTTGCCTGTCAGATTATATTCATTTGTTTTTATTTTAATTTAATTGGAAAAATACTTTTATATATTGTTTCGAAATAATAATTTTTCTATTGAACAGGAGCTTCCATTATTCTTAGTATGTTTCCTTTAGAATTTCTGATTCTGCTCTATTTCCATATCCATTCTTTTTTTTAGTTCATTTGCAATAAAGACAAATTCAATAAACTCGAATCAGTTTTATTACCAAATCATAAAAACTGCTGCTAACCAGGGGGACTAAATAACTTATGTAGTTAGATCTAATAGTGGTTTATGTCCAACAGAGATTTTTAATTAATAGTATTTAGTTTAAAATTCAAATTACCGGACGCTGACATTTTTTTTATTGAATTTTCAAACTCCCCAACCTTGAAAACAGCCAGATTTTGAGCCAAATCCATTTTTTTTACCATCAAGTCCAATGCAATCATTCTTAGTTAATAATCTAACTTCTCGTAATTGTTAAATATTTTTTTCGAAATTGTTTTCTTCATAAATTTATCAATAATTGTTATATACTATTATTTCTAAAAATCGCGTAGTGTTTCAAAATTGATAGTTTAACAAAAATGAAAATTGATTTTTGTAATATTAAATAAAAAAAAATGTCTGTCAAAAACATACAATTTTACAATTCAACAAGGAAATGTTCAATATAGAACAATTTTTATTTGTTAAATATTAATGAACTTCGATTTTCAATAAATTTGTATGTGGGTGGATATGTAACAGCCTACACAAAACATACAATTTTAAACATAATAGTTAATAGGAACATGGCAGGACAGTAAACGAAAACTTTTAAAAATATTGTTGCTGAATGTTTTTTTAAAAAAAATCACAATACCATGAAAAATATCAATTAACTTTTACATATTACTATCGAACAAAATATCAAATTCTTGAAATAATTCCAATTTATGTAATGGTAAACCAAAAAGATGAATTTTTTATGTAATTTTGGACTTCAGTAAAAAAATTCCTTATGGTTTCATTTTATCTGTTTGTCTGTTATCTGTAATTGTTAATTGTATGAATTAATAAGGGTTCGAAATTTCGAACTAACGCCAATTCGAAAGCTAAAAGTATCTAGTTGATCATATTAGTTTCCGAAACATTTTGATATATGTATTTTATAAACCAGTGGTTTATAACCTTTTTATAGTCTTGGTCCACCTGAAATGTTTTTTCACTTTACTATTAAAAGATAAATTCTAAATATAACCAAACCCATGCTCAGACTGTACACATGAATAGTCACGGTTCATTTACTATTACGTAAACATGACGTGCGACTAAGACTGACAACGGAAACCGCTTGCAGAGGCTGTTCTGAGGATTACGAAACAATTGAACATCTTTTATGTCACTGTCCTTCTGAAGTAGGATGACAAGATTCGTGGTGAAAATGGGTAATGTTTCGTAAGGTTGCACAACGGACTGTATGGTCCATTATATTTTCTTGTTTTTACATCCACCATTATAAACGCTTTTAGTTAAATTTGGTTGAATTTATAGTTTTTATTGGCAGGCTCCTACACATTCTTTTGCAGCACCTTGGTGGTCCGAGGCTAAGAATCATAGTACAAACAGTATGGAACTCATTTTCCAATCTTTTTTTGGTAAAATGAGATAAACATATTGCCCGGATTAGCGATTGACTCGTCAATCCTATCTAACATTTTTTATTTCTTGGAATCTTATCTGTTCTGTGGCAACATATGAAATGAAGTCAATATGAACGATAATCACAAGTTTATTCACATTTAGAACCATAATCAAAGAATATTACAAAAAAGTTCAAAATGAAAAAAAAAATATTTGTTGGAAAAACAATTTCTGAAAGATTTTTGCTGAAAAACTTCTTTTTTTTTCAGTATTTTCCAATTCGAACTAAAAAGAAAATGAATGATTTTCAGTTTTCTCTTTGTTCTTAATGTTTAACAGAGTTTCCATATTTTTTTTCTGTTGCGGTATATAACAGTAAAGGACACAATGAGAATAAAGAAAAGATTTGTTTATAAGGATAAAGTCCTTTATGTGCGGCAATATATACTTTGAATGGATAATATAATAATAAAAAGTTTTGCAATAAAATTTTTTTTTGTAATCTATATAAACTAATTTGATTAAGTCCTTATCAGTATTGTTTAGGGTACATATTTGAAGTATTCTTTACACTCTCAAGAGTATTGTTCAAATCATATTTAGGATATTTTGATCGTTAAACATAAAAAAATTATATTTTTAATGATTAGAAGTGGCATTTTTAGTGAGGTAATTAAATTGATATAGTATATTCGGTTTTGGTATCAGTTCTTTATATTACCAATAATATTGGAGAGTTTTTGACTTTCTTTATATAGAAAAAAATTTTACGATAAAGAAATTTTTATTTATTATTTATGAGCTTGATGAACTGCAAATTTGTAAATTGATTTTTAAGGATGTTCTTATGATAATAGAATGATAATTGATATTTTTTTTAGATTGGATAAGTAATTAATATGTTTTTAATTTAATATTCCAAAATTTAAGGACAATTAATTGAAATTATCCTCTTTAAGATTAAGAATATAAATTGTATTAGGATTTTTTCCATTATTTTAATATTACCAACTGTTGTTACCATCTGCGTTATCATTTATAGCTCAAAACTATAGTATTATCAATTCAAATTAGAGAGTTCTTGACATTATAAAGAAATGTTTTCTTTTTTATCGATAAAGACATTTTTATGTATAACTTATAAATTTGATGACCTATATTTTTATGCTAAATAGCATAAAAATAAAAGGAAAAAAAAATATCGTGGAATTACGACGAAAACTGACTATCTGCAAAATCATTGGTTTTGGATAAATGTGAAACTACTTTTTCCAATTTTCTAAATGTTGATATTTCGTTTAATTTTCACATGAATTGGAAGATATATTGGAATATTTGTACCTTTAAAGTATATTTTACTATAAGTAAGAGTTTTTTTTTTACAAAATAATGTTTTTTATAATATAATTTTTGAGGTATGTCGTAGATATTCATTTATTCCAGAAATATTTTTGGTACATAGAAAATTTATTTATAAAATTGTATGATTATAAAACTATTTGTTGATCAAAGATTTTGTATAGGAATTTTTTTATTTATGTTAAATAATATTTATAGAACAAATTAGAATATTTAATTAGCGCAACATTAATTTACAACGTCGCAAGTTTTAGCGCAACATTTACAATGGCATTGTAAGCATTTTCAAAGTTCTGTTCTAGCGTTAATTACATAAAAAAGGTGATTTCAATCAGGTGTTTTATAATATTAAAAACATTGTAAATATTTATTTGGCGGTTGCTTCTAATACTCCAGCAAGTTCTGTCCATGTGTCAGCTTTTTATTAAAATATTTCTATAACTTCTATTTCTATAACTAAATTTATTAATTTGTCTTCAAACACTTTTTCTTTACAGCACGTTAAACCGCGTTGGCGTTGTGAACTTTGAGAGTAACTCGGTTAAAATATGCCATCGGAATCACAAAATTCAATTTGTTGTAGTTGGCCAGTTGGTCAGTTTACCTTATATTTAATTGTCTACCCTACCAATAACTATTAACTTTTGCATACTTTTAGAATTATATTCCAATTTTAAAAATTGTTTCTACAGATTTCTAAATCGATCACAATCATTTTCATTTTTAAAAATTGAAAATTACTAAAATTCTAAATGTGTTTAAATATGTAAAATTCTATATATAATTTATTCAGATAATATAATAAAACTTTGAAAGTGTGTACGATTTCAAAATAGAACTGAAACTGATATCTTTTAAATATTTGATATATAAATAATCTAAAATTTATGTATGTAAAAAACTTTTCTAAAAACAAATTTTCTTAAATTCTATAAATAATTTTTACTATAGTAAAACTAGAAACTTTATTCCACAAAAGCGAACAGCATAAAAATAAATTTTATAACATTTTTGCATATTATGTTTTCCTTTATATAAGTAAATTTAATATAACTATATTATAATAATTATTATGATCATATATTAATTCCAACTTTAAAAACCAACTGTTGTAACTTGTTTAGCTGTAACAAGATAAAATTATTTAGTTTTCCTTGGAAACTTTTTTAAATATACAAGAAGGAAAACCATAAATTTTATTTTTTTATAATTGCTTTATATTTTGTGTCTAATTCACAATATATATGTACAGTTGTGGCCAAATAAATGATACCACATATTTTTCTTTTTTCAGAACTAATAATAATCACGATATTAAGAATTATATTGCAAATTAAATTAATTATTTAATATGGATTTCAAATTCAAATAATAAATATCTTGTTAAGAATCTCACTAAAGTGTATCGGTTTAAATTTGTTAAGGCTAAATGAAAGATAAGTTATATTCACTATTTTCTTTTCAGTTATTTGCTATAGTATTTGAATAAATTGATACACTTAACATGGCCATTAAGTTTTGATGTGCAATAACCAACAACATTACAATAGTTTCAGAAAAGAACTTAGCAACATTAGCTTGTTCGAAATGTGTTTAGCAGCATTAGTTGCTCGCAATGCAAGATAGCAGTCGGCATCCTCAATTTGTGCAGTATTTAATCGGCTAGCATGCTGTTAGAATTGAATTTATCGCAAGTGATCAATGCAGAAAATACAGCAATCCAGGGCAAGCTGAGACCGAAACCATGGAATAACTCCTATGGCAATCCCCTGCCTGAAACTCTATATATATTTCATTACTAGCTGGCTCTGATATAAGTATCGAATTTCAGTACTAGAAAACACTCTCAAGTTTTCTGCAATTACGAAAATCGTTTGACTTACTAAAAACTATCTTATCTAATCAGAGTTAGTTATTCATAACTAATCTCTATGGATCCACAGAGGTCTATGTCAATCTTTGCTGCCAATATAACCTGACCTGACTTAGATGTGGTTTATTTAATATATTTTCTTATAAAATAATAAATTTTGGAAAGGTATTTATTTTGTTAGTGTTTGTTAACTTTTAGTTGCCCATTAGGTCACTAGGGTATAGATTTTAACGAAATTCTTTTGAGTACGAAATGGAAAGTGTACATTTTTTGTTGTTGTTTAATACAGTATACTATAATCAAGATTTATATTTATCCTTCCTTACAAAAATCTTTTATATTATTTGGTGTACATTATTTTCACAGAAACAGCTTCGTTTTGGTAGTTTCTATACGAAAAAGTCATTAATTTCAGAAAATATAAAGAAGACTTCAAAATTTTGGGTATTATTCATTATACATACTAAGAATTTAACATTTAATAAAAATGTTGAAATTTTATTGTTAGTGGTAATATTTAATGATAATATACTAAATTACAATAAAATTTATACGATTATGACATATCCGTATGTCATTGAAAATTTTACAAAATCATCAAAGTAAATCGTTCTACCAAAATGATTTTTAAAAGTAATTTTCAAGTGACAATTATTTTAAATAAATAATCTTATTAATCTTATTTAAAACTTAATTCTTAATTTATACAGAAAATTGGAGATTATTTTGTAATGATACTTTTAAATAATATATTTTTTTTTTTTAAACATTTTTTTTAAAAAAAATATTAAAATGTTTTAAATAAAATTAATTATGTACAATTAATTAAATTAAATTTTTTCCCCACTAAATATCAAAAAGACTTAATTTTTATCTGTAAAAAATGTACAATAACAAAAATATATTTATTTTTTGTGTAACATCTTTTCATCAACCATAAAACATAAATTCAGGTGCTTTTAATTTGAACTCATTTATTTTATAGTCCTTTTTATTATACCTACATCAATTCAGATTACACGTGCTTTTAACAACAAAAAAAAAATCATCTTGACTCAGAAAAAATAGGATAATTAAAATAAATTTTGAAATAAGTATTTTATTTGTAATTTTAGATTTTTCGAAGATTTTTTTAAATGTTTACAGATTCTTGATTCTTTGTTATGCTTCCACCGAAATAGTAAAGGGAAGTAATCAAAAAATTATTAAAATTTTCCAAGAAAAATTTAAAATTGTTATTCTCTGTGGGATTGTATTCATAATATGTAATTAAATATAGATAGCTAAGATAAATAAATTGGTGCCTCGTAGTGCATATTTAAAAGACAATTGTGTCAGGTTATTACATCATAGAGTAAAATAAAATGGTGGATAACTTGTCAAAATAACATCCAGTAGCGATGAGTAGGCCTACGGTGAAAAAAATTTAAACGTATGGTATGTGCGGCACTTATGACGAGAACAAAACTGATTCCAATACTCGACTTTATGTAAGCAAATGAAGGAAATCAGTGGGTGTTTTCACTGGACATTGATTGATCAATAGGTTTGGCTACAAGCGACTTACTAATTAATAGATCATAAAGAAATTATAGGCCATTTTCTATATCAATAATATATTATCTACGATAGGTCCGGAATTGGCACTCACGTTACAACTACTACGTTACTCTGCCCTAAATGATAACAACTCAGTTAATTCGTAACATTGCGCATAGTATTATTGCCAAGAATCCAATGGTACTCAATTTTGGTAGTCAATTTTCCACTACACAACTTAACCGAATTTAATTTTAAGTTCAATGACAAGGAATTAACATTGAAATATTGTTGAAGTAACCCAAAAATTATAGAAATAACTAATAAGAATAGAAATTGCTCAACATTTTTAATATCATGAATTGAAATTGGTTAAATATAAATTTAATATTCTAAGAAAATCTGGTATACAAATTCGATATATATTTATATATTCAACATTATAAAAATAAGAATAATTTGTTAAATTTTACTTTAAAGTTTAATAGAACTTTGTGACCTTTACCCATAAAAAAAACTAGTTTTCCCATATTTTAATGTTTTGACCTTCGACTTATAAAGTCGAAGCTAAAACAGAAACTCATAAAGTTGACCATACATTATAAAAGATGTTTATCAACGTGTTGATAACTTGGTCTAGTAGTATCGTTTATGAGCAAGATGATAAATCGGGTGAAGAAATATTAAAATATTAATTTATATTTGTTGATGGTTTTAAATTGTCCTAGTTTAGGGAAATTGTACAAACAAAATTAAGTTTTCTGACATTTTATGTCAATAAACGTCATTTGCATGTTTCTGATATCAATATTTTTAAATAATATGAAATTTTAATTAATTATTACTAAACTTTTATTAGAGATGTTTTTTTTTTTTGAAATTTAAAACTATCTTGAAAAGCAATCGCATGTGGCATATGGTAAAACGATGGTTGTAATATTGACGGTTGTAATTGTAATATCGACGGATGTAAACCAAGTTAAAAAGTGTGTGGAGAAAATTTATACACCGAGCTTACATAAGAATCGCCTAATCAAGTCGATTTTCATATGATTTTCTGTACCCGTATAATGTCATAAATTAGAAATATTTTTCCGCATCACATGCAAATGTCAAAAATTAAAAGTATTATTGACATTTGAGTCGAAAAATTCAGATGCGGTTGCGGTATGTAAAAACGTATTAGTTTGTGGTATCCTTTTATAATTTTCATTTTCTCAAATATATTTTTCATGAAAATTTGATAAAATCAATATTTAAAAAGATATTGCATACTTTTAGGCTATGTCAGAATTTTTAATAATTTTAAAAGCACCTGTTGTAAATGAAAAAATCTGCAGAAAAATATGGAAACTATTGAAATTAATATTTATTTCCTTTTATACTTTAGAACGGTTTCTGTATACATAAAGTATAATTTTAGTGTGAATTACTTTTAATGGACGGACTTTATTTATTTTTAATTAAATATTGTAAATGTGTTTTGAAGTAAAAACTGTGGAATTATATTTAATATTTTAAAATTAATATATTCCATTTTTTTTATATATAAAACTTCTATTGTCATAGTTACTTTTACTTGAATTATACTTTAATTATATTTTAATAGCAAATTGCTTTTACATCATGTCACAACAAAAAAAAAAAAAAACAGTTTTATAATTTATTTACCCAAAGGGAAATTAATTTTTCCAAAGCTTTTCATTTTATTATTAAAAATTTAATATATATTTTTTTTTTATGGTAAATTCTGTAAAGAAAATTGTTATCATTATTAACAAAATAAGAAAAAAATTTGATAAACTTTTTGCAATCAATTTTTTATTTATTCAAGATTTTTGCAATAGAAAATATTGATTATTAATGTATAAAAAAATTATAATTTAATTTATAATTTTTTATGTAAATGGAAAATAATTTTAAAATTATGTATCGTTTAATAATATATTGAAAGTGTTGAATTACCTGTGTAGAATGAAATTAAAACTATCTGAAAAGAAAGTAATTTTCATATAAAAATCAAGACCTAAGGACAGAGACTCATTTCTATACCGCAGAATTTTCTTAAATTTTGCAAATTTTAAATTTCTTTTTATTTTATATTATATTTTAAATAGTTAATTATTGATTTACTTCTAATATGTAAAAAATTTTGCAGTAGCAATTAATGCTTTCGAAGAAAGTGCAGAATATTATTTAAATATGTGGTTGAGAGGAAATCTGTTAAATCAGACATAAGAAATTACTGTGCAAGTAAGAAATTCAGTATAAAATAAACCCACAAAATAATGAGTTACTTAATTAGTTGATAATTATAATCAATAAAACCAGTTTTTCGGTTGTTCCCACAGTGGCAAGCCAGTTTCTCGGTTGTTCGCACAGTGGAAAGTACATTTTCAGTTCTTCCCATAATGGAAAACAAGTTTTCCGATATTTGCCAACAGTGAAAAGCCCATTTACCACAATTTTCTCCAATGGAAAGCCGGTTTTTCAGATGTTTCCACAGTGGAAAACCCGATTTTCAGATGTTCCCACAGTCGAAAGTATTCTTCCGCTCAATGTAATCCATTTATTCGATTGTTCCATCAATGGAAAGCCCGTTGCAATGTAAGGAGTAGCACTTAGCACTTATACGTTAGCACTTATAGTGGTCAAGATTAAACAGATATCAAACTTGACTAGCGAAGCATCTAAGTTTCTAAGTATTCAAATATTTTTAATATAACAAATTTTTTAATGATTTTGCATTTCATTTTTCAACATAATCTATTTTTGTCGCTATTGAATTTATCTTACTTAGAAGTTACAAGAAGTATATAAAAACTTATAGAATACTTAATCATTTTTATTAATATAATAACATCAATACACCAATCATCACTCAAATGGATTAGAACATGTTAAATGCATTAGTAAAATACATAAGCAGAAAAAAAATATATAAATATGATGTGTAAATTACATTAAACATCAAATTTTTATATATGCTCTACTAAATATCTTTAGAAAATTGAATAGAAAATATAGAAAAACCAAAAGTAAATTTTCCGGTTTATTTTCATTTTCTTTATTTTGTGCTGATGGATTAGATGTGATAATTGAAAAGGATTCGTCTGTATATAATAAAAATGTTTGTATTTCATCTATGGTACACTGATTGAAGAGAATTTTTCATCTTTCTAAGTACTATTTGATTGTAATCAAAATGATTATGATAGTTTTTAATAATTTTCATCTAATATTGGATATTATGTGTTGAAATATTATAAATTTATCAAATTTATTTTATATAACATTAATTTAATAAATTAAATTAATAATCAACGCAACAACAACATTGAAAATTGATAATAATTGTTAAATTTATTTGGTTTGGAAGAAACTAATAAAATACAATTGATAAAAGATTGTGAATTATATATTTATATTAAGACTAAACGTCATTTATGAGTCACAGTTCCTCAAAATTACATTTGGCCTTAGCTTAAATACATAACGTATGAAAGATGTTCTTATCCTAACTTAGAATAATAATAATATTTTTAACTCCACCTTTTCAAATATAACTACAGGATAATTACTCCGCATGGGAATTTACCATTGAATTAAGAAGTTCTACGTATAGAATTTCTTGTCGCGATCTGTGTAATAAATTCTGGGGTGGATTAAATTGTCATAGTTATTTTCCACGCAATTATTCTGATTAATGGGAATTACTACAAAAAATTTCAAGTGGTTTTAATTCCCACTTTGTGTTAAAAATAACTCCAATCTAAATTTAAGAAATTAGCTCATTTAAAATATAACAAATTACAATTTGTTATATTTTAAATGCGCTACAGTACAACTAATTCCTTGTATTCTTGCTTGCACCGCATATATGAAGGTCTCGTAAAAATCTTTCGTAACTTACTATATCAAATTCTTATTTCAGTGTCATAGGAAAATAAAACATTTCTGAAAAACAAGTCACCTTTTCAGTAAATGTTTAAAATAATGAATCTACTATGATAAATGCACTAAGTTTTACATTATAATGTTATAATTTTCATACAAGAAAATATATTCACAAAAATAATGTTTATCAATATTTTATAAAAGAAAATTGTTTCAAAATTTGGATTTCTAGTTAGCAAGTACTTTAAGAAGTAAGAAGTATATCTACATTATGTTTTGTTTGTCATCTACAGTATGTAATTAAGATAATAATTAATAATGTTAAGCAACTGTTGATCACAAATCACATAGAACGAACCAGTGTACATCTAAGCACTAAATACGTTGAATTCAACACTATTACGAAGAGTTATCGAATTACTTATGAAGAAATGGAAATTACTTGATTTTTTTTTATATATTTTTCGATTTCGAGGATGGGAGATTTAATATTCCATACATAAAAGCGTATGGTAGCAAAATATCTTATATAATATTTAAATATAATTTAGCATTGTTTCGTCTTCTAATTTATTCAAGTAATATTTTAAGTTCACCGGATCAATTTCGAAATATATAAGATATTTAATGACGAAACTGGGTCTATATATATCCAAGATTTCGAATGATATTTCTAAAAAATCATTTCATTGTTTTAATAATTTCAGATTTATTGGCCACAAGCTACAACTAAATTTAATAAAGTTTTCTTCTATTTCAGATCCAGTAAGTATTTAAAGAAAATTCAACCAAAACAAATGAAAGGTCAATAATTTATAAATAGTCCACTAATTAATCTTATAACATGACATTTAATAATTTTATCTGCTTTATATATTTATTTATATCTTTAATGAAATTAAAATAACCTTCAATAGCAACAAATAACTCAAAAATAATAATAAAAAAAACATTATTTCTATAAAATCCTTAATGTCAAACCCATGTTCATTTGCATATTAATGTCATAAATTCAATTTTATGGTTGATATTGTAATACAATATCATAAAAATATGTACCTATATTTAAAATTGATGTACTTTATAATAATTGTAAAAAAAAAATGTATCTGATCATCTATTATATTATTTGTGTCGATCAATATTAAACTGCGATATATCCACTTTAAATGATTTTGCAGAAAACACCAAATATTTCTAGAATTTAAATGGAAAAACATTTCATGATTTCTCGATATCTTTTGTGAGAGTTAATTGAAGTTGTGTCTTGAGAGTTAATTAAAGTTGTTTTTAAACGAGATTGTGATTTTGTAGCCAGTAAATCCTATTTAATTTTGGTTAATTTCACTTGAGATCTACAAAATATATCGGATTTTGAAACTGAATAATCAAAATACATTTGAACAAATGAAACCAACAAATGATTTTATATATGTCGGTTTTTGATTTTAAGTCGTATTTTAAACATACAATAATAATGCTAAATAATGACATATGTCGATTTTTTTTTTAAATAAGATAATAGTGCTTGAAAATACGAAAATTTTGACATATCACACGAAAAAACAATGAAAAATTGATTTAACACCTTTTAATTTTCAGCAACACTTTTGTAAAATAAAATAATATAAAGAAGTGAAAATTATTCTAAAAACCAAAATTTTGTATTATCCTAAATACGAAAGACAATTAAAATGAAATACATTGAAATGCACGTACCACAAAACCATTGCACTTTCGTAATGAATACAAACCTCATACAATTTAAAAATATTTTACAAAAACATTATAAGTAAAAGCTTTTACGGTGCCGTGAAATAAGGCCATGCGAAATAAGAACATATGACATTATTTTCTTTCGGAAAGCGAAATAAGACTTTATGAAAGTGATATAATTCTACCAATATAAAGCGAATACCATAAAAATATGTCAAGAATGTAATAATTATCAAGAACAGCATTGATAATTTAAAAATTACTGATGAATTATTGATACTGTCGGTTAGAGTATTTTCTTTCACCTATTCCATTTTCAGTTATTACGAGAAAAATTATTCTTAAATCGTGATTTTAATCATTTTAATAATGCGAAATAACGCAACAAATTACAAGTACTGGTACAGAGCCAATCCGAAAGTGAAATAATACCATATTTCACATGGCATTATTATTTCACATCACCACTTTTACTATGATACCACTCACAAAATGTTTTGACAGGGAAAATTAATACAAAAAAAAAAGCTTTTTTTCTCCTCTCTGATTTTGAACAGAAAAATCTGAAATTTTGCTTTACTGACTATACAGAATAGACTCTCGAATTTTCGAAATTCAAATCTAATGCACATTTTATTCATTATTATTATACAGAAAAAAGCTTTTTTTTTTGTATTATGATAAGGCCATTTATAAACGTGTTTCAACCATACAAAATATTTAGTTCATAATAGCCTAGAAAATATTTCTTAAAAAAAAATTTAGTTGGTGATGTCCTTTGAACAAGAACGGTAATATAATTGTCGAGGTATAACATATAAAAAAAATTATCTATAAAAAGAAATCGGATTAAATGAAAAATCGAAAATTATTTTATAAAAGTGCATTTTTTTGTTATATATTTAACAAAATAAGAATCCTTGGAAAAAAGGATAAAATATTAAAATTTTGAAAAATATCTAAAAAAAAAATTCGAAATTACTAAAATAACTACAGGTTGCAAAATATTCGAAATTATTAATTTCTTTTATTCTAACACTTTAACGTTTTAATAATTTTTAAAATGAAAAGTTATAATCCTTTTTACATTATTTCCATTCAAGGACGAATATTTTACTAATTATTTATTTATTATCATTACTTGTGAATTTTTAAAAACAATATTTTCAAAGGTATAATTTTATTCGTTTAATGTTGCTTTGAGCAAATCTTAGAGGACTTCGTTGAAAATATAATGAAGTGAATTCAAGGACTTTTTATGCATTAAGATTATTGCAATAAATAATTGTATATACATAAATATTAAACCTTGAAACTGATTAAAGGAAATATTATTAAAATAAAAAGTTTTTATATTTTTCCATTGACTGACATTATTAATCAGAATTTTTCATAATCTTTAAAAAAAAATTAAATTTTTCATTCTTTTGAAATTTGTTTGTATATTTTGGGGAATAACTTAAGGTGTTTTAAGACATAAATTTTCGTCCTGTCAACATTTTTACATTAATATAAAATAAAAATAAAAATAAATAAAAAAGTTTTGTGTTTTTCTGTAACATAACAACAAAATAAATTTCATTTTTAATTGGTATTTTTGTTATGTTTTTCTTCACATATGTTCTTTATATAAAGAGATATCCTTAAAATTGAATATAGAATTTTGTGTGTATTTGTGTATTGTGATAGTAAATAAAACCAGGCCAGAAATAAAATTAATAAAATTCTTATATATATTAACAAGCTTTATCTTATCGTATAGTATGTGAAATATCCTTTTAATGATCGTTAAGTCCTTTTGACTGGTGTAGTGATTAATATTTATATCAAATGTTTCGTGTTAAATCTAATACAACAATATCAAATAAATATATAACATTAATAAAAATATAAATAATTGTATAAATTTATAAAAATTGGTAGATTATTTTGTTTACGCTTTAGAATGACGGAAAATAAGGATAAAGAAAAGGATAATGAAAAAGAAAAGGATAAAGATCCAGAACGGTAAGTTTAAACATCCTAGAAAAGAACATCATTTTGTTTTATTTATTTAATAATTTATTAATTTATTTAATTTCTTTATTTTCTGGATGGAATGATTTTAATTTTGACTGTTCATATAAAGTCAGACCTCCGGGAAAACATCGAACAAAAAAAAAAGTAATAAAATAATAAGCAAGGGCAGAAAATTTTTATTTTATTTGCTTTTTTTATTTTATTTTGTCATTTTTACCAAAGGGAAATGAAAAATAAATTATAGAAATTTTTATCAGTGTTCATTATAATTCTTTTAACTTCCGAACTCCGCAAAAAAGTAAAATAATATGTTAACTTCAAATTTGAATCAATTTATTTTTTGGAAAAACCATTTTCACTATTTTTAAAAAGTTTGTCTTTTAAAAGTTCTCCATTGAAGAAAAGGATCGCAATCTAAACGTGAAGTCAGTTGTCGGTAATCAGAGAATGATGAATTATGTTTAGAAATATCTGAACACGATTTTGAGGATTCTGAATCTAAGTATTTACTAGAGACGCAGTTCAGCAACATTCCAATGTTGGTGGAAATGAAGACGTCGCATTGATTGAAGCCCAGAATCACTTATCTTGCGATCCATTTCTTCTATGCAAAAAATAAATAAAATTTTACAAAAAAGAAGCGATTACTACCAATGAGATTATATTATCTCACCCAGTAATATCACTGGGACAAACAACTGTTTTTTTTACAACGAACTTCACTTGGTAAAAGTAGTATTGTTAGTACAATCACCGAGGTAAATGGTATTTGCTGTCAAAATATTCATAAACACCATGTAAAATATTCATAAACACCATAGGGACAAAATTAATATTGAAAAGTTGATTGAATTTAAATTTTTTGATTTTTTCTGGTAACATCTTGTGTCAGGGAAGGGAAAGGTTTAAGATTTTAATTTAAGTTTGTATCTGATTTTATATGAATCTTATTTTGGAAATAGTCCCAAAGCTCAGTATCATTTATGGTAATTTGATATGTAAAATAACTAATGATTAAAAATATTTAACAGAAAAATAAAAATTACTACTAAACAGCAATAACTGATAAAGATTCAGAAAATCATTCTGCATAAATTAAATAAAATCGAAAATTTGAAAATGGTGATTTTTGTAAATTACTTTCCAAGCTTGATGTACAGTGGGTTTTTTAAACTTTATTGATGATCAAAATCGAGATTTGATATAAATTACAAATAAACTTAATTTAAAATAAATAAAATGCATTTTTCTTAAAAGTGGCTGTTACGATATTCATTACAATTTGAGTTTGTCGATTTTCAATAGATAGAAATTATGATTAGTTAAAAAAACGTAACAACCTCGTTTCAGTAAGGTTTAACTGAAAAATCATTGTAATTACTTAAATAATATGATAGATTCGGACAGTCCAATAATTTATATCAATATTTTTTTTTAATATTTATAAATCTAATATTTCCTGGAAATTTAACAAAAATTTTCTTATATACTTTCTTTCATTGATTATTGATTTCCATGAAAATTTAATAGAAAATTATTATTGTGTTAAGAATTTTCTTTGAAATACTTCTTAATATTGTTATAAATATTTTACATTTAGTAAGTCTTACATTTGATAATTTTCCACTTTCATATTTTTTAAGTGTCGTCGATACTAAATTTTTCAATTTTATTGTTCAGAGGATTCTCTTCCTTCTTTTTTTTTTTTTGTTATAATGAGAATCTATCAAGATTATTGTCAGGATTTAAATATAATTTATTTCATTTACATTTTCCCAACATCAGGATTAGTTGATTTTTATCTGGAAATATTATATTTTCTATAATGAAGGAAAATGGTTTCTTATATATAATAAATTTTTACGATAATGTTCATCTAAAAAAATGAACTACTTATTTTTGATTGTACGAAATATATATTTGTAATGCTTATTTATGATTTTATCAAAAAAAAAAAAAAAACTAGGTCAAATATATATGTCATAAGAATGATAATTTTCTTTAAAATATAAATACAATCTGAAAATTTTTGACAATTTACATTTCATTGATGAAATCTGCGTGGTAGTAACAAGAAAATGGGTTTATTAAAATTGATAGGATGTAACGATACATTTTACAAAGCTTATGATGGTTTTATTATTATTGGTAGATTTCCTTAAATATAATATTTTTTACTGAGATTGATGTTCTTCCGGCTTTTTGGTTATACATAATATTGAAATTTATATGTTTTTCTGATAGGTTATAAAGTGGAACAATTATTTTTTTTGTTATTATTAAGATGGAATAGGAGTTTTTTCATTATTTTCCGCTCGTTATTTAGATGTCCTAATCCTATGAACAACTGTTCCCATTTTCTCGTTAATGCTGAATATATTCAATTTTATCTGGAAATTACATTCAATTTCTAATTACATTCAACACATAATTAATTATATTTCAAAATCTTTAGTCTGACATAAAAGTCTGCAAAATTTATAAACCTTATTTACCATTTAATATTTCATATTTCACAAGAACTCCAATTTCACTCTCTCTGACAATGTTCATTATAATCAAATCATCTCTAAGGTAAAACCACATATTACCAAAGATATAGATATAATATTTCGTTGAAATATATCAAAAACAGAACCAGTCTAACCCTGATAATTTTGACATTCTGTAACAAAAAAAAAAACTCTTGTAATTTATCCCAGAGATGAAATATAATTATTTTTATGTACGTCATTAACGTTTTATTCTATAATTTTGTAATTTTATATTTTATATATTTATTATTATATATAACGAATAGAAAACTTCATTAAAATATAAATTTTCCTTTTTTTTTTAATGAAAGAAAACCATTCGGACCATAAAATATAATTACCTGTTTAATATTTATTTTAGCCATTTTTGTATTTAACTATATATAATATTAAAAGCATCAAATAATAATGATTACTAAAAATAGAATTATTTATAGAAAAAATTTCATAATTTTGTATAATATAATAAAGAATTTGTTTGAAAGTAAAATAATATTCAAGTTTCTTATTTCTTAATATTAAATATATTTAGAAGATTTGTAATTTTTATAACATTAAATCTTAAAAGGAAATAGATTTTATTAAAAAAAGAAAATATTCAATTTCCTAAAATGTAAAAAATTTAACGTAAATTATTCAAATATAAATCAAATTTTTTTTTGGTAATTAGAATTAATGTTAAGATTTCAAGATGGAAAATTTAAGAAAATTAATTGTAGGCAATTTAAATTTTCAATTTATCAATTTTTCATAGCCTTACCAAGTTTCTATTGTTTTTGTTTGGAAATTGTCTGTCCTAAATTTGTTGAAATATAACGAGTTTTTTAATTAATTTCATTAATTAATTATATTATAATATTCTTAATTTAAGGCTATGATACCGAAATAAAAACCACACTTATTAATAGTTAGAATTTTAAATATAATGATATCTATCATTTATTAATTACACACTTTTTTGCCCACCCAAAAAAAAATGTAATCTGATTTTTTTATTTGGGGAATTATGACTTAAAAAATATAATATAAATTCATAAATTCGTCTCACGTAAGTAAATTGTAAATATTTATAATATAGAAATAAATAAATGGTATCATTAATATAAATATAATCAGACAACTAATAATTATCTATATTGCATATATTTAGGCGATAATTATATTTACAGTAGTGGCCAAGTTATTAACGTTTCACACGAAAACTACAAATATAAAAAGAATTATACAAAATTACCAAATTAACATTTCTATTTCAAATTGGTTTATTAAACATCGATTGAACCAATTTATAATTTCTTTATATTGAATAAAGTTTTAATTGCCAGTTTGTAACTATTGAGAACTATAAGTTTGTAACTATTGAAAAATTTATGTTATATAGGAAGTATAATGACAACAAATGGCGTCGTAAACGTTAATAGTATAATTAAAAATTTGCATTCGAAAAACTGAGGAAAAGCTATATGAAAAAGCTCCCATATATCCAGAACCACGTTACTTAGAATATTTGGCCTAATGTATTAAATTTGTCCTGGCACATGAAAGTGATATCATAAGTAACGTAAATGTTTAAGAAATAGCTGATTCACTATTCACTAATAGTGAATCAGGTTAAGAGAGCGAAATGAAGATGGATCAGTCATACCATCAGGAAAAAAATCGATAGCCTCGCAAGAATTTACTCCAGAGTAATATCCAGATGGAACAAGAAGTCGCAATAACCTGAAAATCACTCTTCAATTTCACATAGGAAAATACTGAAACAACAGCAATAAATTGAGTAAAACGGAGATGCCACGAGTAGGCCTACAAGTAAGAATAACGAAAATAAAAAAAAAGAAATATTACGCTAGAAACCTGTATTATAAATACTTTTAGTTTGTCTGGAATCTGTAAGCCTTGGTATAATGCCAAACAACATTGCGCACATGGACACATCATTCTTTTATTTTAAACACTTGGTAACCAATCACATATTAGTAATAAAATATTAGACATTGATTGACATTGACAACATCAAAACCAATAAAAAAGAATCTGTTTATCTAAGGATATTTTTATAAAATTTCTAATAATTTGTTAGTGGTAACTTTTATTTGGCCACTAGGACTTATTTTTTTTTTGATTTTATAAGGCAACTTAATCAATAATTTATTTACCTTTTTATTATTTATATTTACTTTTAATCCAATTAGTTTATGTGGTTTTGTTCAAATTGCAAATAACAAAATAATTTGAATTAGATTAAATTTAACAACATCTAAAATTAACTAGAATTCATTAATATACGACCATCACCATATATAGTAAAATATTGACATTAGTAATTAACTTTATTTTTAATTTGAAAAATTGATAAATATAAATTTAATATATACTTTTGAAATAAATATATATTACTTGAAAATAAATTAATATAGGTAATTAAATAACTAAATAGTTTGAGTATTTTTATATAATATAAGGCCGGCCAGACTATAGTTCAATCATCTCTTCAAATTAGTTCCCAGTGTACCAATGCACACAGCCAATAATTAACTAACTTTACATAAACAAAAGCCCAACTTGAAATGAACTAAATCCCAACTAAAATGAGTTCATATTCAGTAAATATGAACTAATTTTCGATATGCTATAGTTTATTACTAATGAAATAAGTCCCAAAAACCAGAAATTAACTAAGTTCCAAAACTTACGTAACTCCCATTGTTTGTTAATGAACTAAGTTCCAATAAAATGAATCCATTCAGGAATAATTTGTGAAATAATTTTCATAGAAAATCCTAATATATTTCATTTTCAAAGATAATAATTCCCTTCCACTTGACTAGGTCCTTTACCTCTTCAATGGTTAGTTCATTATGTTAAATTCATTATGTTAAAAATTGTATAATTTAATTCATTTTTACTATTACTAAATGAGTTTCTAATCCACAATTAATTCAAAACAGAAGATTTACTTCTTAACATCACGAGTTATTTTCAAATTTTAAATTTCGTATAATTTCAAAATTACTTTAATATAAAATAAATTATATACTTTTTTTGAATTATTAATTAAAACATAAAAGTGATTTAAAAATTATACACTCTCTTTATAAATAATTTAAATGATAAATCTACTACAAAAAAAAATAAAAAAAGTATGTAAATTTTTTATACTTAAAATTTCAACAATTTTAATGACTTATAATTATTTATTAAAATTTGAATTTAAATATTAATATTTAATTAGAACAAATCATTTTAAGTACTACATCTTTTTTGGGTGATAGAAAATTTCATAAATAAAAATTACTTTAATATTTATCCATTACCGAAATTCTATTGAAAAAATTAAATCATCCATGAAGGACACATTAAATTATTGTTCATAATTTTTTTTTTCTATTTTGATATAATCTGTTAGAAGTTCTTTATTTATATCAAAAAATATAAAAAAATGATTTATTTTCAATCATAAATCGATAATAATTAAACCTTTATTAAATCATTGTGGGTTCCTTTATAGATAGATTTATAGTGAAGAAATAAATACAATCATTAAAAATTATTCGGTTTTATCATGTAAACATTTACATAACTTTTTGCTTCCTTATCTTCTGTTTATTTAATTGCTCACTCTGATCACTGGCAAATCTAGGAATAAATTCTGGGGAGGACACTATTTATATTAATTGAATTATTATTTGTGTTAACACGAATTACATTTTTACTTATTTATTCAAAAAATATTATCAAAATTATAAATCATAGTTTGATATAAAATAATATTGAAATTATGAAATTATCCAAAAGCTTGGGATACAATCATACAATATATCGATCAGTTCAGTATCGAATCGTTCAGTACAATTTAAATTTGAGGTCTTCATATATAATTTGTATGGAAAATCGATTATAATTCGAAACGAATGATTGTATTTTTACGAATTCAAACTGAATCAAATATTAAGAGGAATAAAATTTGACAGTTGTATCGATCAGTTCAAAAACTGAACTGATCGATACATTATAGCCCAAATATTGAAAAAAGTGTCAAAGGATGTTGTAACATTTTCATATGTAAAAGTATTGCAATATTGTTTATTTCTGGTGAACTGAGTTTTATGAAGACCTATTTGGAGTTCTGCTATGGGGTATTTGGACCCTAATGTTCCATATCTAAATCCCCGCCAGTGATTCTATTAAAGATAGGGAAATCGCGCTTAATCATCAATCAAACTGTTGATAATAATAAATGATAATAATATTACTAATCAATTATAAGCTTTTAATAGCTCAGCATTTTTTGGTTTTGTTTATAATTTATTTATTTTTTTCGACAAACTTTTATTGGTAATGATAAATATTGAATTAATTATAGAATCAATAAGAATTACGATTTTATTTAAATAAGTGGTAATTATTCATTTTGTAAAAATATTTAAGGGGACAATTCTTGGGAACATACCAAAAAATTTATGCAAATTTTGAATTGTTCATTTTTATAGAAATATATAAGCAAATTTCATAATTAATAGGAAGAAAATATTTCAAATAAATGACTTAATTCCTTGTTTAATAATTAGGTCTTAAAATAAATATTCATTTTTTTGAATTTTTCATCAATACAACTTTGATGTATAACATCTTTCAGACATGATATTAATTTTATATTTTTCTTTCTCATCTGAAATTATTAACTATATAATTATTATTATCGTTAATTATATCATTTAAAAGACATATCGAATCATTATAGAGATATAAATAATATTGTTACAGGGTCATAATTTAGAAGAGCTGTATTTTTATTGGTATATTAGAATTAGAAGTGCAGAGATTTTCTACCATAAAGGACTACCCAAACAAAGCTAACTACAGTTTTTACTACATATCTTGAACGGAAATCCTTTATTTTAAAAAAGTTCAAGATTGATTGTGTATTATATTCGGCAGCGGTTCTTAAATCAATCTAATTACAACGAGTGAATATTATAATAAACATTTTATAAAATTAGAAGTCGATAGAACACGACTTGCATTAATGTTCTGATATCTCAGCTACATTCCACATTAAAAATATGTTTATACTATACATACATATATTTAGTAAAATTTTTGTATCGATGTTTATCAAAAATATAACAGTTACGGAAACTATTATACTTGTTACAGTTACAGTATAACAGTTTGTATTATACTATAAAAGTTGCAATATAAAAGTTTATTTTATACTGTAAAAGAAAAGAAGGACTACCCAATCAGTGTACAGTATAACAGTTGTACAGTGTAGTGTTACCGAAAGATGTTTTACCTAATTAATGAGTATTTCTAACGTTAACGATTATTGAAATATTATTAATATTCACAGGTAATGCATTGATATTTGTTGGTATGTCTCCAAACATGCATTTAAAATATTGATCATTTGCAAACACTGGCTATTATATAAGTCAATTGCTCGATGCACGTTCAGCTATTTAAAAATCAATATCCCTAAATTATACAATAAATTCAAAATATAATAAAAATTATTATATTATAACAATATTGATTAATAAGTAATAATAATAAAATTAATTAATAACCTAATTAAAAATCACCCTGTTTTGTATATTTACTAAAATATAAAAATACATTTTCTCATACCAATTTAAGTATATAATTTTGTGCCCAAACAAGATTATTGTAAAAAATTCATAATGTTGAATAATTATCGTACTACCGTCTATAAAATGTAACCCAACAACCTTGTCGTCATCGTCGTCATATCTGAAGATAATCAGGTAAAATATTTTTAAATGTATTTTAATTATACTGTACTTATTCCATTTAAATTAAATGTATACCTATATCCACAGCCTTACAATAATTTTTTTTTTTTTTGCACTTTCCTTTTTTGATATGAACAAAAACGAACAGTGATTAATTATATACTCATTCACTACTACAATAACATGAAAAGTAAATAAAAAATAAGTTATTATAAAATATAACGTGATAGTATAATTTTATCAAATATTTCATAATCCCTTTTTTTTTTTTGGTTACACAGTTAAATTAACAACCAAAAATATATAAGACGGAATAAAAGGATATTCCTTAAAATGGTTTTCCATCCACTTAAATATAATAATCTCGTGGAAATAAACAAAGAATCAACTAAAAACCAAAATAACAAAAAAAAAATTGTAAATCCTTCAGAAGATTATAAAATTCTTTTAATATAAAATTTTTACCATTTCCATACAGAGGTTAATCACACCTAAAAAACAGCCCACAGAATATTATAGACGGTTTATTAGAATGTGACCTGTGAAATTTTACACTTTTCAATATTTTTATAAACCTTTAGGTTTACCTTTTTTATATTTTTTCATTTAAATATTCTACGATATTAGAATTTTCTTCTGAAAATATCTTTTATTATATACGTATAATTATTTTCTTTCTGAAAATTCTGTACATATTTTTGGGAAATTATTTTTTTATGGAATAATTTCAATTTTAGAATAATATGTAAATACATTTTTGATTAGTAATTCAAAATACTATAAACATTTATAAATATTAATGTGAAAAATAAAAAATATGTTCCAGTTTAGTTTAATAATGAAATTTAATGTTGAAATTGAAAAATCAAAATTAGGTATAACAAAACTTCAAAGAAAATATTCCTAGGATTGTTTAGTAAATTATTGGGTAGCCGAATAATTAATTGTAGTTGTACATATTAAATTTTCAACAAGATACTCAATGCATTGACACTACATAAATTGTAAACAAGTTTAGTATCTTTTATTATTAGGTCCATTTATACAAAAAAATCCAAAGTATTTCAAATTACTCTTAGAGAAATAATTTGTAAATTATTATTAATATATTATATTAATTCCAACTTTCAGTAACCTACAGTAGTATAACACAGAAAATTACGAAACTTAAGTTATGTTAGGTAATTTGTTACTTGATGGTCAACTAAGAATTTATTTAATAAACAAATTTAATGTTGAAGGAGCAGCCATTAATAAAAATCAGTATTTATTGTCAAATAAATGAAGAACAAAAATTTTATTACAAAAAATAATAAATATTGCGCCCGAATATATTCAAATTAATTATAAAATGAAAATGTTTCAGTATATAAGTTGTTTATAAAATAAATAACCAAATGATTAAAATATTGATTTTCCGATTAAAATTAATAATAAAAAGTAATTCCAGATTAATGTGAGTTCCAGGATATACTAATAAAACCAATAAAACTAATAAAACCAGAATAAAAGTGGAATACATAATAAAATTCAACAAAAGAGGCATCAGGACTATAACAGGAGTCAGAACAGGATGAAGTCCTTTCTACCACTACCACATTAATAAAAATATGTCTAGCTGAAATAGACATTTGCGATCTCTGTCTAAGTGACAAAGAAATGATAGAACACATTCTATGTCACTGCATGGATAAAACATTATATTTTGTGTATGTAAAGGCTTCCTAACCACCGAAGATGTCCTTTATAAAAGTTTGTCAGATTAGCAGGTTTTTCCTTGCTTATTTCTATAAAATCTCCTGCAAAATAAAAACCGAAAAATGTTAATCTTTTATTACACAGAGAAGGACAGGGACAGTGGTATAAAAGATATTCAATTCTCTGGTCATCCGCAGCACTGCCTCTACAAGCGGTTTACGTAATAGTAAATGTCCCACTGAATATTCCTGTGTACAGTTTGAGCATGGGTTTGCTCATATTCAGAATACTTCTCGATTGTTTAGCGTTGGGCTTACAGTTTTGTATAAATTTATGATTTCTTGTAAACAATTTCACTTTTATCTTATACGGTCACTATGTAAGTACACTTAACAATCTCCGACTGTCTCTACGTTATTGTATAGAAAAAAATCATATCGCTCAGAATACAACAAAGCAATAAAAATTTCATTTTCAAACAGTGTATAATTAAAACATAATTATTATTACGATGCAAAATGGAAACATTTAACAATAAAATCTTATCGTATTTGGTGCGTGATAATATTTTTTTTCAGACTTTAATGAATATTTAAATTTTAACTTAACAAATTTTTTTTTTTTTAATTTGTTACTCTTAAATATATTTTTATATATTATTCATTTTCTTTTATCATTTCATTTTGTTTATGTAATTTATGAATTATTAATAATTTAAAAGGTTGATTTATGTATATGAAAATGAACCATCAGTTAACAAATTTTATATATAATTGTACGTTTAGAATACCATCGGGAAAATAAAATTTATCATATTTTCATATTGTATTTGAATTAAAAAATTTATGAATTTTATTTACTTTTTAACATATTCGTTTATATTTAACGCTCAGTCTGTATGTAACTCAAGTGAAATGAAATTATCATATAAACTTAACGTCGTGAAATCAGAAATGAAAAATTTCGTTTATAATTATAATTTCGCTCCGGTAGTACCATAACCTCTCATAAGTATGGGCAAGGTGATTCACTCGACTTACACTGATACTGCTAGCTACGCCTTGCAGGGAGATATTTAGTACTCTAAACAGGATTAAATCTATGTAGTGATCAAGAATGGTAGAGAATAGACTGGATGACATTTGCTTAATGAGTGTCCACCGTCTACTAAATAGACGGCATGGCATGTAAAAACTATATTTTATAAACATTCTTAAGCGTTTTGCGGTAGAGAAGATGAGGTTACAGTTTATCTTCTCAGATTAATTTGTGGTTGTCAGCATGCCACTGTTTTAGAAATATCTGTTCTGGCAACTATTTGAAATTTGCATTTTCACTGGAAAAAAAAACTTGCGGTCACCTATGAGTACGCAGCTCGCGTACTTTTCGTTGTACGCAGCTCGCGTGAGAAAGTCATGAAAAAAGTAAACATAAAAAATATTTGAAATGTCAAAATATTAAAATATAAAATTAACTTTTCAAAAAAAAATTATTGCTATTTCAACACAAAATTTGCAGAACCTTGAAGATCGCTTTTTCATTTGACTCGAGCTACATACTACGCTTTAAATATATAGTCACGTTAATGTTATAGCTGGCTATCAGCAAAATAATGGAATTATAATTGAATTGTACCCTTGTGTATATTTATGTATGATATATTTCTGTAGTAATGGTTACGTTTTTATGTTTATAAATAGAAGTTTTTTTTACCAGCAAAAAATATTGATTTACGTACCGGAAATTTAGTTATAGGAAATTTTTGTTATATATTTACAGAATTAGAATAAAAATAAAAAAAAATGGTTTTTATTAATAAATTTCAGTTAAATTATGTCGTTTTATTAAATAAAAGGTTTTTGAACCTTTTAAATATGGTGAAAATTGTGAGAATTGAATTATATTTGTTGGATTGTTTAACGAGAATGATATAAATTAACATGTTGAAATGAAATATTTAATATATTTTCGCCAGGATCTAATTTTTTTTTTAATTTTCGTTAGAATTTTTTTTTTTTAGTACTTTGTCATTATTTTTAATGATATGAATAATTCGACAATTGAAATTGTATATCTTCCCAGAAAAACGTTCTCAGTAGAACAAAATGCTAAACAAGATGGTTGTATCTACATTTCCAGAGCTACTCGCAACAAAATGCGATCAAAGACCATCACAAAAGAAAGTCAGCACTACAAGCAAAATTATTACAATTGCTTTTTCACTAAATGAGCAGACACTAACGGCGGTACTGTTCCAAATTTTATTAACAATAGCCAGAATTGAAAAAGACAACACTTTTTCAACTGTCCTGAAAATCCAGCAACTTTAACAATAATTGACCTATGGGAAAAGCCAAAGGAAGCGGCTTTTTTTCTGGACCTAGTTTAAGAATAATTGTAATAATTGATGTTTGTAGCACTGCTACAACAACTAAAACTTTACAAATGTTTAGATGTCATAGGTGTTTGCTATTAAAAATCCCCATGTATTGTATAGGAATTTGGTTGCAAACACAGCTTTCTTTCTAGTAGTGCCAAAAATCCGTCTTATTGATTAATAAATTGGTTTACATATCGTTCACTTGGTGGATTCTATAGTGTTTGCATATACTATAAATTACCGGTGAGCATAATGTATGAAATTATTGCGTCATATTTCGTTGTACGGCATCTCATATTTAAGCTTTACAAATAACTTTCAAACAAATGCAATTAGTGTTTTTTTTTTTAAAATCGAACCATATTTTTAGTAGTAGCCATTAATATTAAAAATTCTGTTTTAACAAATCAAATAAAAAAAATTATTTCCATTTTTATCATATTAAACGAAATATTGAAATTTTCCCTCTTAAAATATAAAATATGAAAAATTTCCAAAACAAACATAAATATTTGTTTGACCTTTTCCTTTAAAAATACAACATGTTAAATAAAATTTTTATTAAAACGCTATCCAAATATCTTAAGGCACAGTCCAAAACTTTCCTTTTTAATATCATAATAAATATGTTACAATTTAATCTTTATTTGTTTATCAAACAAAATAAAAATATAAAAATTACATTAATACTATAATTTTTATATTAAATGCTTATATTAAATTTAATATAGTTATATAAATAACACTAATATATATAAAATAAATATAATTAGTCCAGTTCCAGTGCATTAGTCACATATTTAAAAAAAATAATATTTAATAATAATTTATATATAAAATATCATTATTTAAATATATATTAAGTTACACACCTTCCATTTTGTCCTCATTATTGTTATATATATGTTAATTATAATTTTACATACTACCAAGAATTTACCTTTTCAATTATAAACACTTGTCTAGAAAGGTCAACAGACATTGATCCTTGAAATAATATTTGTTGTGGCATAAATTTAATTTTTTGTCTGTAATACAAAATTTTTGTCTGTAATCTGTATACGAAAATCTAAATTGGAATAGAAATTTAAAAATTTAGATTATTTAAAGGAAGGAAAAATCCTTAATAATGATAATACTAGATGGGATTATTTTCAATCATCATTTCTGACTCAAAAGATTATATGGATTCAATAAAATGAGATTAAGGTAACAAAAAGGTTTTCTAATTATAACGAAGTGAAAATTATATTAAAATATACAGGGTGTGTATATACTAAGGACAGAATGTCCGAACTAATTACAAAAAATAAGTGAAATTAGTTTCATATTTAGAATTAGTTATTTAGAATTAGTATAGTTTGCAAATTAATAAAAGTTTTTTTTAAAAAAAAATTAATATTACTTAAGCTTACTGAAGGGAACTTGATGGAGTCTGCTAAGAAAATTACATTATTTACCTAGCATTAGCTAATTTAATTGGAATTTAAATCTGCTAAACAAATGTGAATTATAATCTGCTAATAATATGGAAGATTTATCCGATTCGGAAAAACAAAACTTCATATGGATGGGACTTTATCAATTTCGCATATCACTATATTAAACTTTAAAATTACTCCTGAAAATTACGATCTGGAAAAAAATTCCTCAAAGATTGTAAAAATAATTGATATATCCAGTATGGTCCTTTTACAGGAAATTATATTAATTCTAATTATCAGTACAAGTTTTTTTAAATTTACTGGAAAGGACGGATGATAAATTACAAATTATTTCATCCGTCAATATGTCTTAAATAAATAGTAGTAGTATTATTCCAAATGAGGCGATATGAGATATTATTAAAGTAGCAGATCGAATTCTACTGTCACTCATATAACTTTAAAATAATTTAAACGTTGTAATTCTAACATTTTAAAATAGTGACTTCATTAACTAGGCGAACTTCTATTACTTAGCTAGAATTCAAGTTAAATTGAACATATTTTAATGAGTTATTACAAATCGGTATATTAATTTGTAACTCCATTTTTAATAAAGTTTTCCTTAAAAAGCCATAATAATTGTAAATCCTTGAAAAGAAATATTCTATTAAAACTGGTATTCATATGACAATTCTTAATGGGGGTTTTATAATTGAAAAACTTGAATTTTATGTATGAATTTTCCACAGTTTTCTATATTATTTTCTTTTATCAAAAATATTTACTTAATGATTTTGACTAATAACAATTAACCAAAAAAAAATATTAATAATGTGGTAAAATATGATTTATGATAATTTAGAACAGAATGTAACAAGACAAAAGTCCTTTACAATTAAATATTCCTGACTGTCACAATTAAGAAAATGTATAAAAAGTAATTAATTTCGATAAATCATTTATAGTCAAATTTATAAATTGACTATATATAAAACTCCCTTATACGAACTTATAAAAAGTCCCAAAATCATTAACTAATATAGAAAAAGTTTTAAACAACTTCAAGCTAAGTAACAAACAAAAAATACCAATTCAAAATTTCAAATAAATTTATTCCGCTGTCAATTAATAATTTTTGAATTTTCGATTTTAATATTGAATTTAAAACTTATTCTTCAAAAATCTCCAAAATTTATATTTAACTTATTTTCTCAATGCCTTGAGGGTTTTTATATAAGAATTATTTGAAAAAGTTTTAAATACTCCAATCAATATTATTTCAATATTTTGAATTTTAAGTGGATTTCTCTAAAAAAGACAATTTTTATAATTTTATATAAATTGAAAATAGAAAGAAAATTATTAATAAATATAATTCAAAGAAAATACTTTTCTTTTAAAATCAATAAATCAAATTATTTTTTTTAAATATTTTAATGAGTTATTTTGGAAATAATATTAACAATAATTAATATTATCTGATAATAAAAATTATCTGATATTTATATACAACAAAATTTAGCATACCACGAGTAAAAAGTTCGGTCTCCTGACTTGTCTGCATTCTTGGCATGGAAGTGCAAAGCAAGCTGTTTGCCAAAGAAGCAGCTAAGTGTAATTGGTTGCTGGGAAAGTGTAATAAAGTTTATCTCCTGAAGACCTTGTATAAGCCTTAAATTTAAGCATAATTCCTAATTCTGGGCTAGGTCAACAGCACTTTCGTGTTTAGATATAATTCTAATTCTGAGAAAGTGGTAAAATAAATATTTGACTAGATCAGATGATATAATTTATATTGTGGTATTGTGTCCTACTTAATTCCTACTTAATTAGTTCATATTTTCACTATAGAATTAATAACCGCAATTGGTGGTAACAAAAAAAAAATGGAATTCTTTTGGAATTATAGCCTAAATCTGAATTATAACCTTCCACATTTGAATTATGGATGTAAGACTAGGTTTTTTATGAAGTTTCGATCTATTTGAGTTTGACAAAATTTCACAAAGTCAGGAATTATGACCCGTTCAAAAAATGGGTCATAATTCCATTAATAAATTTTGTTTTGTAACCTAAAACAAAAACTTTAATTCTACATAGTAAATTAAAATTTATTCTAAATAAAATTGTTTTTTACTATTTATGTGATATGTAATTAAATTTAAGGAAATAATATGTAAAACAAAAAATGAATAAATTCTATCCCTCCTTGAAATAATATTTTTTTAATGACAATCATTTTACATATAAATTTGTTAAGATTGAAAAAATATTTTAATATAAATTTAAATTAGAATTTAATTGGAAAATCTTAAATATTTAATATGTTTTTATTTTTTATTTTATTACACAATTTTCCAGTCACATATTAAATGAATTTTAAATTACTGGCTTTATTAAACATATATGTAAGCATAATTTAAATAAAATTAGTTTTTTAACATATAGAGTGCCGCCAAATTTGTAGCATTTTCCGGTAGTACATGACTTCATACAAGATAATTGCGACTATAGAAATAGAATATTTATAATTATAATTAGCATTTGTATCCGCAATGAATTTTCACAATTACTACATTTTTAAGCTAACCCTGACAGTAGACCAGGGGCACTAAACTTTGTGTAATGTTTAAACTAAAACTTAATTATGTTAACACGATATAAACGTCACCTGGCAGTTTATGCGTTAAGAACAATTATTTAAATTTCTATAAATAATAATTATTTAAAATGACCTTAAAATAAAATTTCGTATTTAAATAAATAAATATACATATTTAAAACCTAGAAACTTCTTAGTCACCACAAAAACGATTTTATATAATTAGTCATAAAAATGCTATTCCAGATAATATTTAGTTACTCAAAAATCAATTTTTTATTTTTGTGATTATTTTTTAATTACTTTTTTATTATCTATAGTACAAAATGTCTTAAGGTTTCACTTTATTCGTCTGTTCGTCTCATCTCTTATTTTTCGAATTTAAAAGTACCAAAAACTTGAAACCAAAGCCATTCGAAAGCTAATTGTATTTAATATGTCTCCAAATTCATGGCAGTTTATAATCTTTTCAATTTCTGAATAAATGCTCTTACTAAAAGTATATGAAAGAAGTACAAAATTTAGTCGGATTATGTCGATGTCGTCCCCGGTCTATATTATTCCAAGTCAAGTTAGAATACTTGACATATATGGTGTTTTTAAATGATCCATACTAAGGTAAACATTTTGAAGCTCTCAGGATTATAGAAGAAAATATTTAGCTCTTTGATTTCTATTCTCATGGCTGAAAAGCGCTAAAAAATCTAACTTAATTCTAAAGTTTACTACGATTCTATTTCAAGTCAATTACAACATCTTGATTTTATGTTTAACTATTCTATCTTTATATTGATTTTAAAATAATACGACATTAATATCGTAATCGTAAATTGGCTGCAATAGATCAATATTTTTTAAACTCTTTTGAAATCTCTTAAAAATTGTTCTATCTTGAGTTGGAAATGATGAACGATATCATATTTATATTGTAGCTCAATCTGAAGAAAGTTACCAACCAAGTATTTTAAGGCTATTTAGAACACAATAATTTCAGTTTGAAATATGTTAAGTTGAGTTACAATACTAATGTAACTAAATTCATTTAATATAATTTAGTTTTTTTAATTTGAAACGCTGCAGAAATAAATTATCTTTCTAATAAATACAAAATTTTCATGAGCTTTCAACTAGAACTGAAGTAAAACAGTATTTATGCTATCCTGAAAAGTGATCATTTATAGTAAAAATATGGACTGGGAACATCGATATATTGACTCATCTGTCTAATCATACCTTTTATCCTGATTGACTTAAAATGATAATCAAATAATACCAAAATTTCTACCAAAATTAATACCAGCATTTTGGTTTTATTAATATCCACTTCATCAATTTTTATCTTTAGTTAAACTTTGTGTCCATCTCCTTTAAATTAAAACCAAAACAAAAATTCATGCATACCGAGAAAAAAAAACAACAACAAGTTTTGAAAAATAAAAGGATCCACATAATTCGCAGCAAGGATAATTCGCAACAGAAACATGATTATAAAAATTATATATGTTCCAAAAAAAATTATTTATGTATATTTACCAAAAAAAAAAAAAAAAAATACCCCAATAAAAAATCTGATGAGTCCTTACAACATCAGCAAAAAAATTATATATATTTTTTTTTCTGGTGTTGTTGGCTGTTGTATTATATCCCAATTACCCACTCATTCGACTATGATGACGGTTTAATAGAGTAAAAAACAGGTCATTACATAATATACATATAAACATATACAAATACAAACATACATTTATACTTAAAATATTTTCATTTTAATGGCACAAAAGGATAATATAAATAAAAAGTTTCACAAAGGATATTTTGTTGTTCGAATTTTTTTTTTCGTCCTTGTTTCTACAGTGATATGGTTAGCTAGGGGGAAGAAAAGACAATATAAATTTTGGTGTTTATAATTTTTTTTAAAACGCATTTTTTTGTCAACCCCAAACTAATTTTATTTGTTCAATGAAAACAACAAGAAAAAAACAAGATTATTTTTTTTTTTGTTATTTTGTATACTTTTCTGTGACCCTGTATAAATGGATTTTCTTACATTGACTTGGTATTGTCAAACAGCAAAAGGATTTTGGTATTGTAAAGTGGATTTTTCGGTGATATAACATTTCACAGAATGAAAAATAAAAAAAAAAACACAAAAATTACGACAATAAACTGGAAATTCTATTTAAAAATGGGTCATTTTGTGGCGATCCTTTTTCAAAACAATAGATTAGTATAGGAAAATGATTATAAAGGTTTCGGTGAATTATTTTAGGATTTTGTAAAGTAGTTTAATTTATTTTAATAAATTTTTCGTGCCTCATTTACTTTAAATAGTTACAGAATGTTAGGTTATCATTTGATCCTATTATCCTATATTCTATTAAAATTTGAATAGAATATTATTGTCCATTTTTTGCGTTATTCCTTATTGTTTATACTTTATATATTGTTCATTTTTGGCCTGCAACCTGAAACCGATTAAAGGTTAATACAAATTATTTTAGGAAATGTTGTTGTCGACCGTATTTGATGACCAGACAATACCGCAAAATAATGGAGTCCAATATAGAATTTGCTGTTAGGATAAAACAATAACTAGCGACAAATAATATAACTTTATAATCAATCAATCTATATAATAAATAAATACGTTTCGGTACAGCGTAAATAGATTTATGGATATTAATTTGAATACAACGTTAACATTTTTTCTCATCTTGTCATTTGATTTTTATCGATTTAATTAATTATCATTTTGTTTATCCAATGACGTTCTAATACAGATATTAGACTATCTTTGGTTCATGCATTAACTATTTTAGATAGACAATTTCCATAAATATAAAAACATATTAATTCTTATCGTTAGAAATTTCACAATAACCATCTCCTCTAAAATAAATTTCTGTCTATTTCTATTAAAAGTAAAATCATTGCTCCCAGTTTTATGCAATATTTCACTAAAGATTTCAAAGTTTACTAGTTTATAATTATCGATTAAATTTGTTTTAATAAATTGGAAGGTGTATGAATAAATCGATTCCGATTTTTCCAAATAAATCCATTATGGTCCTAATCTTAACATACAAGTCATTAACATAAATGTCTCGTAATGTAGAGCATTAACATAATTTGAGGTTACTACAAAATTGACAGCACGTACCATGTTTTTATCGTGCCTGTTTATTTGCTATGGGATTTCCTCGAAGAGCGGTTGAATTCAAACAAGTCTCGGACTGTAGAGACTTTCGAGCACCTAATATCTAACATAGATACTGAAATCAGGAGGCTAGAGCCACATACGCTGCGGACTGTAATGCAAACCAATTTTAAGGACACAATAGTGCATAGAGGCAAATAGTGCTTATCTATCAGACATCATTTGTAATACTCAAAATTTAAATAGTATAAAGTTCAAATTAAATTATAAAAAACAAAGAAAAATAATTAATAAATAAAAAAGTTATTCAAATTTTACACATGCGTGACTTTTGGTATAGTTAAAATTTCTGTTAATAATCCTAAAGTTATGCAATATTTTCTGTTTAAATACAAATAAAAATAATATCTGAAAAATTTTGATTGTTCCAGAAATCCAAAACATAAAAAATATATTTTGTTTTACATATAATTTTTATTATACTGTCTGGTAATCTACATTCAGAACAAACAATGATCTCAATATAAAATTTACTACTAATAAAATCCTTTTTATCCTCCCATAAAATTAGAAAATTCTTAAATTTTATTTCTATATCAATTTAAAATTAAACACAAAATACAAAATGTTAAAGAGAGATTGTTTATTTCGTAATAACATATACAAAAACATAGAATTTTTATTATTATTTTCCAAAATATAACAAATTTTCCTTTTATCCTCATTACCATATTATCTTTATATCCTTACACCCAATAATGTGTTTGTTGGAATTGTAAAAAAAAACAGAAGGATATAAAATTATATATAACCTAAAAATATATGAATTAAATTAAAATTGAAATTATATTATTGTTACCCAAAAAATTAAAGATACAAAAATTCTTTATAAATTCCACAAAGTATCCCAAAAATTCCACTTTTCCACCCCCAAAATAACAACGACAATAAACATCAGATTTGTACAAATAAAATGCTGTAAACTTTTATTATTATAGAAACGTAAATATCCTTTTTGTATACTTCAGTTTCAGTTATTTAAATAATTGACGCATAGAGGGGGTTATAAAACTAACAATACGAAATGAAACTAACCTGACACCTGGTTAAATATATGAATAAATCAACCGCAAAATCAGAACTCAGTAATTCGATATATTGAAATATATTTCAATGTTTACGAATTGGAAAAATCAGAGATGTAAACCAAGCTGAAACACCACTGACACTATTGCACCATTAAAAAACGAACCAAAACGGAGCCACTTTTAAAATGAATTAACGAATCAAACCATTTCCAATAAAAGGTGCTAACTGAACCATAAACATATTATGATTTGGATCATGTCCTAGTTTTTATGTTATTTTAACTTAACTAATAAAAAATACGCTCACGTTCACATTGTTGGTTGGTTTGAGTGGGGGAGTGTTTTAAGTCCATCACGTACTGAGACCAGTTTTGTCTGCTGCCTCCCCCCCCCCCCGCCGAAGGCCACTTACGTCCACAATCTTATGAATAATATCAGACTTGCCGACATCGCTTTATCTGCCTCCCGCTTTACCTGTTTCAGTCTTCTGCAAGGCACGGAGGGACAGTTACACATTTGCTACAACAATCGTCCTCACTTTGTTTGTTTTTTTTTACCTTTTTTTTGGCACATAGTTTTGTTCTTTGTGTAAGTGTTGTAACTATGTAAACCGAATGGAAAACCATAAATAAAAAAAGTTCTTGAACCAGAACCGAACAAAAAACCAATTTAATATATTTTAAAATCAAAACCTAAAACCGAAATGAAATTTATCATTCAACCAAAACTGAACCATTCCGAAATTTTATTAACTTCACATCTTTGGAAAAATTGTTATTAAGGAAAATATTTTGTTGCTAAATTTAACAAAATATTTTCTTCATTCTTTATAAAACTTATTTTGTTCCGACTTAATGAAACTGAACCAATTTTCGCAATTTTCCTTTATGTATTTATTTTTTTTTAGTAAATATTTTCTAAATTTATACCTGCGTTGAATAAATATTTGAAGTATGCGGTTTAGAATTAATTTATTTGTATAAATGTGGTGTGTTTAGTATGAATTTTTAATCTAACAAAAAAAATAAACTCTTAAGGGAATGAAAACCTTTTAAAAGAAAAACTTCAGTAATAAAAATTAATTAATTTCTTTTTTTTTGTCTGAAGGTAAACCAAAGTATAAATAAAACAAATATTTCCAAAAAAAAAAAATTAATAATTTAATTATTATGTCCAATCCAATCGGAATCATTAAGTACGTACGTACAATTGGATTGAAACGCATTTTTACTGGAAAATTTTAAATTTATATAATTTTATTTATTAATATTCTACAACAAAAGTGGAAGATATAATTAATCTCATTAAAACAGAAAAACCTCATGACAGAACTCGGTCCTTTGAACTACCATCTCAACAAAATGGGTCAAAGTAAATGACAAATAAAGGATCATCTTTTGGAAAGAGAACAAGACACAACCCAAGAACTGTCCAATGGGCAATATTATTCATCCTAAGCTTCTTTAAGTTGTGGTAGGGAAATGGGTTATAAAGACAAAATAGATCGATGTGACCGCAGTTTCTCATTTAAGAAAAAAAAATATAATCAAATATTTTGTCGAATATATCAATAAATATGTACACAAATTAGATGAAATTTTGTGATAACCAATATTTATTATCGGTGACTGCAAATATATTGATATATATTAAGCTGGTATAGATTTTGGAAAAAGGTTTATACAACAACGTTTCTATAATTTGGAAAAAATCAGTTGTTAATTAAATCTCTTACTTTGTTTATTGAAATATATAAAACATCAGAAATCAATAATTATTTTCTTGCTTCCTATATTGTTCATACTGGTAAAATTTAATAGCTACAACCCAAAAGTTGAAGTCCATTGACGCCATTTTTATCGTATTGAAGGGTTTTATGTACGTTATCTATGTAATTATATAGATGTGTGTAATTTCTAAACAAACTAATAAAATAATTTTAAAGTTGTAATTTTATATTATGTTTGTCATTTCAGGTAGAAATGAAATTCCTTTTTATAATTAAATAATGTCAAACGTATTTCAATATTTCAAAAAGTGAAATATTTGACCATTCAGGGAAATAAATCCACGTGGAAATTAATTCCAATTTCTGTCGGAAGTAATAGAGTCGAGCTTAGATTTAACTGCTCTCTAGGCAGAACTTTAAGCGGTAATCCTCGGTTAGCGTAAGGAAGTAGCTACTTTTGGGACAATAGTAATTTAAATCGTTAATAAATTAGTGGAGTATAATATATACTACTTAAAATAGAGTAGATTTCCAATAACCGGATCACGATAACAACTGAGAATAAGAATTGAGAATTTATTTAATTAATAAATCCACCCAGACATGGTAAAATATTCAGATATTAAAGGGGTTGACAGATCGCAAAACAGTCTGCAACATTTCATCACTCTGTGCGATATATAGCAGTATGGTCGGTCTAGGAGTATCCAATTTAGAGTATCCAAGAATTTGTTTAAAACTTTAACTATATACTTACAATTTCTTTATATATAATATTAATTAGTAATTTCTCTACATTTTTTATAGTATAATTTCACAAATTTATATATAAATATTAAATTAATTTTTCCATCATGAATACATTTTCACCGCTAATGAAAATCAATAAAAAGTTTTTCTTTTTTTTTGAAAATGAAAAACTAAAAGATTGAAAATTAACTATAAATTGATCAATAAATAATATAATTTTATTGATTTTATTATTATATGTTCTCAAAATAATGGTATCAATTTTCATGTCTTCATTTTCTTTTAATTTATAAAAGTGCCTCAAGTTATAAATATATGTTAACAAACATATACAATCTATGTATTTATAATGTCCTTCTCCTTACTGAAGTAATTTCTATTATATTGTAAATGTATATTTATATATATTTGATATCCTTTTAGAGTGACACTCTTTATTGGCTACAAAAATAGTAACAGCAACAAAATTTAATCGAAAATGCTGTTCTCCGGCGGTTAATATCATTGTTGGAAACAAACCCATAACATGTGAATTCAATCAAATTAATATTCGTTGTATGTAATGATGGCAAAAATAAAACTTTCTTTATGAAAAACTATTTTTTTTTATGTATCACTAATAAAATAGAAGGCGAAAATAAGATGAAAAATAATGGATATGTACATGATTTTCTTTATGTTTATATAAACCTCTATTTGCTAAATTACTTAATATTATATTTATGGAAAAACTTATTTTATAAAATTTTATGATTCGGTTTAGTCAAAAAAAAAAACATATTTCTTGCGATTATTCTGAAATAGATTAATAAAAAATATTTATTAAAATGAAGGTTTTTTTGCTTTTAAAATTTCGAAAATTCGACAGCGAGTGTCAAAATGTACGAGCTTCAATAGGTATACCTTAGACAACGTTCTACACCGTATGCCCTGAACAAACTAAATATCAAAAGACCAGTTGACAAAGCAAGATGGAATTGGTCGAATACAATATCATAGAAGTATCCTTGAGCCTCCATAATTGGATGACGAATGTGGTTGACCGAAATATATGTGTCTGAAATTTATTGATGAAGTTATGGCTTAATTTTTACCATGAAAGTTAAAAAAGTTGAAGAACAAATAGGAAGAAATTTGTGTCAAGTGATTTTTTATTATATAATTTTTGTAAGCAATTCGTTTGCTATCAAATTTCTCATATAAAATTACCTATTTCTTCTAAGAAACTTTTTTTAAAACTCTAACCAAGTTCATAACTATACTTAGTACTTAGTTTTACTATTTTGAAACCTTTTTGACACTCTAGCTGCGATTAATGTATATTTAACTTATACAATATGACGAGAGTTCATTATAATCGAAATATATTCAATTTTTTGGTTACTAATTAATTAGGAAATGCTAATTAATTAGTCTATACTGCTAAAGATTAACTTATCAGGTTAAGGAACTCACAGGTCTTCAATAACCATAACTATATACAAAACTACACAAAATAAAAAATTTATCAAATGTCAATAATTTCACGTGAAATAATGTTCACAATATTATTAAAATTATTATGAGGACATTTGGAAAGGACTCCAATATGACCACTTTAAGTCATCATTAACAGTGTACCACTTCATCGGAATTTTGACATTTATCGTAATGTTAATATGGGCCTGTTTAATTCTTTCTCGAACTATTAATTATTGATTTTTTCATACATTTTACTCGTAACATTTTATTTAGAAATTGCCATTGTAGAAACTTAATAACATTCATTACATAAATTCCGTATCGCTCAATATTTATACATTTTAAAACAAAATCTTAGATATATTTTCTTAATAGAATTTGGCTTCATGAACTCACTTTAATTCTTGACATCTAGAAAACTTATTACTAACGTTTATTTAGTAATCAACAACGATATAAATCTCATATAAACGTTTTTTCTAAAAGTGACTATATATAAATTAATAATATTAATATCATGGAACTCTAATCAAAGGGCAACACGAAAGCTGTTTAAAATATGAATTTATAATTTTGAAAAATAATTTAAAGCCAATCAAAAAATACAATACAAATTTCCTTTTTTTAAGGTGGTAGTATATTTTATGACAACTTCACCACAAAATATACTTAATAATAAGACAAGATTAATGACACCACTTCGTATTTTTCTTGGCAAAGTTTTCCTGGTATTCCTGTCTGCACAATACTTTAAATATATTTTCTAGAAAATTATCATTACATTAAATTTATTATTATATATTTTTCATGAAAATTTATTACTAGCAGAAAATTAATAATTTATGAACAAAAAGAACATAATAATAGTGGAAATAAAATTGTCTTTTTGTTAGTTTTACTTTAATATATAATTATTACCAAGAAAAAATACCAGTGATTTAATATTGTACTACATTTTATTAGATTATTAAAAAATTATTATATAAATTTAATTATTGAATATTAAAATTGAATATTCGCATTTATTTCCACCACAATGGAAATTCGTTCTGTAAATTTCATTAGAAATTTATAAACTTATTCAATATCTAATTAAATCCAATATAATTACATATTATAGCTAGCTTGCTAGCTAAGACAATTGCATTAAAAATGAATTTATAAAGTAAATCTATATTAATTTACAAAACATATAATCTTTAATATTACTCATATTAACATGGATAAAGTTGTCTAGTTAGTTATTCTCCTTTAGGTGGAATGATAAAGCAAATATTAATAGAAGCATGGAAAATATAAAAATCATACAATTTCCATTTCCATTGAATACAATATTAATTTACCCGTATATTTTTAGAACATCTTTTTGACTTAAATAGAACATAAATAGATTTATATTATCTATAATTATATTATAGTTAATGAAATTTTGTGGTGGAGTCGAATTTTCGAAAATATTCTTACGTGATTTTGTGTTTTCGATCTGCTTCAGATATTAGAATAACTAAATCCGTAGAAAAAACAAGAATGGCAACAGGACAAATCATCGCACACAATCGTCTTAACACACTTTACATCGATTATCTAATCAAAACTTCTGTCCTAAATATACGCGATGATATGCCAAAAAATGTAATTCAAGTTTGAATGATTTATTTCGAATCCTTTTATAATTATTTAAATCTTAACCTCAATTTTGATTATATGAATTTTGAAATAATTATAATGAATTCATAAAAGAAAATATCGAATTTTGTCTGAACAAAAATACTGTCGGCAGTCCTTTGCCGATTAAAATGGAAGCAATTTTTGAAATATTTGAAATGATGATTAAAAATTCTTTTATTGCAAAACATAATGTATAATTATCATATTATTACATAAATATTAAATATTAGTTTTCATTTAATATTATAAAAAACTAACATAAAAATAAGGATAACATTAAAGTTGCGAAAAGAAACCAAGTAATCATATATATACAGAATGCCACTAGCAAAAAAGAAAAGCTGAAAACTAATCTTTATTCATTAATGATAATCCTTTTAATGTGGTGGTATACATTTAATGGTTCTTTGACATATGAAGAGATTATAAATAGCTAATTTATAATAATAATCGTTAAAGATTTGCAAGGAATTATTAAAGTTTCATGTGAAATAAATTAAAATAGATATTAAAAGGATATTTAACTTTCAAAGTTCTTATTACATACTGCAGAAATATGAGATTTTTTGTTTTGTAAAATATTATAAATTAATATTTTATTATTAGTATTAAATTAGAAAATTTAAGTAGAATTTTATCCATAAATTTATTAGGCAAAAATAAATTATATCCAATTAAATCTAAAATTAATAAATATCTTTAAAATATTACATTCACCCAAATCCTCATCACATTTATCCAATATTTAACTTATTAAATATAAATTTTATATAAATTATATATTTGAAATTTATTTAATTAACAAAATATAATATTTTTCTAGTGGAGTTATAACAAATATTGCAAATACACTGCGTATATCCCAACGTGACAGAACACTATCAACATTTAGTACATTCAGTATTAGTGAAGATTTCTTAAATGTACCATCATCAGCAATTTATAAAACCAGTTGTGCTAGTATCATCAGTGAAATATTTACAATTAATTTGGATTCTGGTGAATTCAATAGTCCAAGGTAGACAATGAAATAATTGTTTTTTTGTTTCTGTTACCCAAACAAAAATCCGTCTTAATTTGCAAATGGAATTGTAAAAAAGACCCTAATAAAAAGTGAATCTCCCAAATTTAATGTTGTGAATTCCCTAAGTAAACATATATACATCCCAATAGCACAAAACAATACTAAATGCTATTTTTATGTAAAAAAATAAAATTATCTTTCAATATATTTTGGTGTATCTTTATAATGTTGCTAGCATATATTTTTTTTTTGTGTATTTTTATTCAAATTAAATATAAATAATTAAAATGACAGAAATATAAAATATTCAGAGGAAATGAAAAAGACAATTTTGCTTTTAAAAATATCTGTAAGGAAAAATAAATTTAATTAAGATTTTTTTATAAGGTATACAAAAATAATTATTAATTTATTTGAAGAAAAAATAAACTGGGGAATTTTTATATAATTAACATCGTAATTATTAATTTATATTTTTATGTAAAAATGATCCTTCTTTAAAATGATATTTTAATTTCAAGATTGTTAACTTTTGATTATTTTCTAATTAAATTTACATTTTAAATATTATATAAATTTAATTAACAATAATTATTATTATTTTTTGGTACCAGGTAAGTTTTTTTTTTTAAATATTTTTAAAATCAATAATGAATAAATTAAATAAATAATATTTTACAAAATTATTGCATACCATTAGGCACTATCGTTTATAAATATTTGAATTGTTTTATGTATCCAAATTTCAATTAAAACACATTGGGTGCGTGACGTTCCATTGATTGTTTTGATTTTGGAAGTATCAACCAAAAACGTTTCACAAGACGTATTTTCATATGAAAAAGCCTTTGTACGACAGTACGACACATGTGCCTGAAAGAAGTGTTTATCAAAATTTCTATAATATTTTGAGCATTTTCAATACATTTTGGCAAAAAAATGTGTGTTTTTATAAGACAAACTGGCCGAGTAATAAAGAATTGTATAAGTGTTTTTCTGAATCTAAATCAACGGCAGAATCATCTGCAAAGAATCATCTTCATCTTCAGAACTCAGGATTTAATTCAAACAGTTTTCAATTTATTTATCATTCATCTGCAAATTAAAATATCATCTTTCAGACCTGATCGACAGACGGCAAGATAAAAAGTAGAATTTATATTTTACAATTCACTGTCCGATATTTGCGATCAAGACAAACTAAAGAGGAAAAAATGTCTTACTACAACAAATATTAATAGCCCACCTTTCGATTATCATCTGATGCCAAATGATTGGGTGCCAAATGATAAACATGAAAATTGTAATGATATTAAGTGATATTTTCGAAATTTTTCGGGTGGTTTCCATTAAAAAGCATTGTCAGACATGTAAATCTGAGTTGACACCCAATTTGTTAAATAATATATGAATTTATCTGGCAATTCGTTATTTATCTAAATTTAAAATAATATTTAACATTTTTAATTTAAAAAAAAAATACAATTATTGATTGTAGTAGACCATATTGGAATGGAATGATTTTTTACTGCAAACATTTATTTTTCGTAATGATGGTGTTAATTATTGAATTAACATTAAATATTCTACATAAATTAACTAGTGATATGAATTATCTATCACTCTAGTCTAGAATAAAAAATGATTTATAAATAGTATTCCGACCAAGTTCTCTCTTTCGTAGTGGTTGTATAATACTATATAGCAATATTGAATGTATATGGCTCTGAATTAGAAACCCTAAAAGTAACTCGTACCGAATTGAAAAATTTAAATTAAAACTTCTTTCTCGGGAGTACAAATGACCCAGGATTGAATGTAACACGGAAACATGACTAACAAATTTGAATTACAAAAATTAACGTGCTCTATTATTGTATGGAAAAATAACTATAAAATGTTGTGATCGAATGATCGAATGGTTTAGTTTAGATATTTTGGATTTTGAACCATAGTCTTGAAAAATTTTGAGCTACTCTTTTATAGGTTATATCAGCTTTTTTTAAATCTGGAATAATCAGATTAATGTTACAATTAGTTCTATTTTCTTCTAATTAATATTAAAATGGCCAAATAAAAATTTCCTTTATTTTATAATATTAACAAATGTAAATTTAATTCAATCATCTGCCAAATGTGAATAGTTCACAAAGAACAAGTAATTTTCAATTCTTATGGAAACACATGTTATATTAAGAAAATGTTATGTTCCCTGGTGTCCTGGTGATAATCTCTCATTTGTATTTATATTTATCTCTAGGACACATTCTTTTAAATTTTCTTTCAAAATGACATAATAATCTTTAGAAATATATTTTCATTTTATATTCAAAGAAAATACAATTTCAAAGAAAAATTTCAAAATAACAAACAATTTAGAATAAAATGATTTAGATAAATACAAATCTGAAGAAAATAATATTATTTAAAAAGAAAACTTAGAAAGTTAAGACCATAAAAGATTTTCAAAAGTTTATGAAAATGTTACTAGGTAACAATTGAAACATTAAAATATATTAAGGTTAGTTGAAAAAATCTTAAAATTCGGAAATTGTCTATACAAAATTTTCAATTAACCTTAAAAGACAAAGTTTTTACATTAAAAATTTCCAACATCTTGGAAACAATAAAAAATAAATTATTTTAAAAATTTATATCTATACGAATAAAACAATCAATTTATAATAAGGACATCCGGTTCCGGTTATACTTAAAAATAATATTTTAGCCATCATATCTCTAAATATTAATTTAACCATTATTTTTTACCACAAAATTTTTTTTCCAGAACCTTCGATTATCCTCTGGTTCACGTAAATTGTATATATTCGTATTTTTTTTTTTTTTTTAAATAAATTTTATATTATTTTCCAAGGAACAAATAAGGTCGGTATAATTTTATTTCCGGATTAATTTACCCCCGAAGGACACTGACGACAGCACAAGAAAAATAATACCAATTTAAAAATGTCATTTTGGTTGTACAAGAAAATATTATCTAATGTCGTAATTCCTTTTAGTCCTTACATAAAAATGACTTTGTCTATAGCAGAAACTGAAATAAATATTATCTTTACATATACATGTCCTTGTAACAGGAAACGCGTTTTAATGTGATTCTCTTATTTATTTATTTTTTTGAAATTACTGGCAAAATAAGAAAGTTTGTTCTCAGGTGATTTTCAGATAAATTTTCAATTTTAAATTAGTATCTTTTAATATTAATTTAAAAAAATATGCTGAGGCAAAAAAAAAATTTTTTTGTTTATCTATGGGGAGTCAGTCCTTTTCATCATTGAAATAATAATAATAAAAAAAAAATATATTAAAATAAATTTTCCATGGATACACAAAAACCATGAGCTCTAAAATTTTCAATATTAAATTTATATATTTTTAGGTTAAACAAGATTAAATGAAAAATTAAGCATATATTTAGGAGGTATAATATTCAAAATTAAGAAATGGAAATTTTAAACATTAAAGTTGATTAAAATTGATATAGGAAAAACTTGATAACTTAAAATATAATATAAAAAACTTAAAATAATAATTTTGATTGAATTTAATTGGCTTGGAAATATTAATATATAATTCAACTTATAATAATTAATTTATAGAATTTTCTGTAAAACTAATTTAAAAATAGCAATTAAGACAATATTGTAAAAAGAGCTATCAAAAACCTGCTAATCTATGATTAGTCCAGCATATAAAATTGGTTAAAATAAGACTGTAAAAAAATATGTAAAATTTAAAATATCAGAAATATATTTTATATAATTTTAAATATTTTATATAGGCCTAACTTAAACTAGTTCAAAAAACGGAAAATTTCATTGAAAACTATGTTCTAAAATTAGAATATACGTCAAAGCATCAAATAATAATTACAAAATTTTGAATGAATTTAAGTATACCTCAAATTTTAAAGCTGCGTTCATTCAAATTGTTGTTATCCGCGATATTGCGTAGCTGCTAATTTCTATTTTAATTTCAATTTTTGGAGAATGCTCAGACGAAAACATAGAGTAAAATTGATTTGGTCAATTTACATTTATTAAACTTATCTTTTTATCACAACAACCACAATTCGGTGCCAATGTGTCATAAGGTCATATGAGAAAAATATAGCTTTATAGTACTATAGAAAATTTGAAGTTTCTATGACTTTTAAAAATATTATAAAGCTAAGTTTGAATATGGTCTCTTTCATTAATTTCAAGTTTAACAAAATACCTAAATATTATAGATTTCAAAAATATTATTGGTTTCCATATAATTCAAAAAATCATTTGAATAATAGATATTTATAAATAACTACAATAAAAATTGTGTTAATTTTAATTAAATTAAATAATATTCAAAGCAATTATAATAACGAATAAATATCGATTTATTATATCGACATAAAAATTAAAAATTTAATATTATTTATATTTATTGTAAATTAAATTTTCATATTTATAAATAAAAAGTTATTATAAAAATTAATAATCAATTCCCAATTATATTTTCCGAGTAAATTGTAAAATAATTTCTTGGAATTTAATTATTTTTCAACATATTTTTGTTATTCATATAAATTGAATTAAATTTGATAAATATTTCGAATATTATATTAATATTATTGATGATTGAAAACTCATAAATATTAAATATTTTATGATTATAGTTTAACTTTTATAATATTCATGTAAATTTAATTATTTCAAATTTAATTTATTCTTTAATAAAATTTTATTGCATTTTCAATAATATTTTTGGTAATAATAAAAGTATAGTTAAAAAAGCTGATAATTAAGGGTTGCTTAGCAAATAACTTGTAGTTAGTTTTTAAACAGTGATTTGTATCCAACAGTTCTTGAACAGTAGAACTCGTAATTTTGATAGGGACCTAGTAAAACTACCGACTATAAATTTTGTAGGCACCAACTACGTTACAAAACTAATATGTGTACTAAAATCAATTTCCAGTACAAATATTTGGACCGAAGCTTATACGAGTATATTTATGCAAAATCTCTTAGAGAAGTGGACTGGTTTTGGATCTATTATCACAATGATAATGACAATCTTCTCTCCATTACTGAGCATAGGAGATTATCCTCGAACTTGTCGTATTTTTTAAGTCCCCATAAGTAAAATAAACGTTTGTATTTTTGGGTGCTTTGTTTATTTTAAATGAGGGAGCATATTTTTGTTATATAAAACATGTAATTTCAAATTTGAATATGTAATTTTTTATGGAAAGTAATTAAATTGAATTTGTATTAATTCGTTATTAAATTACAAAAAAAAAAAAAATATTAAATTTTCATTATAATTTTTTTTTAAAAAATATTGAAAGAACTTAAAAAAATGTGGAAATCTAAAGAAATCATATGAACATAATAAAGAAGATTGAAATTTAAAAAATGTAATTTAAAAAACAGATTCAAAATGGCTGATTATATAAAAAAATGTTATGTAATTAACTTTCACAACCGAATTAAAAAACTACTACATATAATAATTTCACTTTCAAAAACACTTTTTATTTTAAATTATTATGATATTACTTTAGAAATATTTATTTTTTTATAATTAACACTACATTTACATATTTTTTAAATTTATTTACAATTAAAAAAATTTCAATTTTAACCCACATTTTTGAAACGATTTTAAATCTGCGAAAAACTCGGTAAATTTAAGACTTTTTATTATATCTATGAAGAAAAATTATTTATAAACATTTATTTTGTAATTTAATTAAAGGTTAGGAAGGTGATAAGTTAATTATTATTATTTTAATTATTAATTTTCAGTACTAAGTACCTACCGCAAACACGAAATTTAAATTTTAACTAAGAATAAATAGGTTAGACACGCTAGATAGACTAGATAAATAAAATTTATGAGATAATTTAGTGCGGGAAATTTAAATTTGAATATATGAAATATTAATTTATTTTATATAATAAAAAATTTTAATGTCTGTTATTCCTATTTTTCTTTTAACTAAATTATTAGTTCACACTTCACAGTTCACATAAAGTGAACTTTGGCCAAAAGTTAAAATTGTTTGTTGACGTATTTGATAGTGAAGTATTTTATTAGTATAAATTATACGGGATAGCAAATATGTAATTCATGAAACTGTGCAATTTTTATAGAAGGGCCCCCAATAACAAATTCGACCTGCGTCACTGTACATTCTAGTGATCTGATTGAAGTAAGTAAAATTACCTCAGCAAAAGTGACATCGATCACGATTAAGGTATAGAATGATCGAGCAATGTTTACCATCGATAAGATATAGGACGACATGCCTACTATAGTTGTCTTTATGTGAGGGGATTCCGAAAAACAACATTCCTTGCAAAAAGACAAGAAAAACTATATTGGCAAGCTATCAAAATTCTAGGAATTTAATTCAGTTTTCTAGGAATTAAACTCAATAGTGTTCAAAGATAATTATTTGATAAATCGTATTAAATTGAAACCACAAAAGCAAATCTACATTTAAAATTATGGATAAAAATAAAGTTCCCCGAAAACTTGTGGTTTTTTTAACAATGATGATTTTTTTTGGAAACCACTTGAAAATAAAGATTTAAAATACCTAAATTACATTGATTTTGATGTCGTGTTGTGAATGAGAATGCTCATCGTAATTTGGTTGGATTGGATATATGGAATTTTTGTAGGTAATTTTACTTGGATTTTAACAATAGAAGGAATACAAGAATTACGTGATTCTTCGAAATAAATAAATATATTTTTTCAAAGGATATTTTTATAATAAAAAAGAAATAATATTTTCTATTGTACGATATCGTTTTATTTCATTGATTCAATTTTTGAATGGTTTAAGTAAGAAATTATTATTATATAATTTGTATTACCTTCGTAAAGATATTATAGTTAAAAAAACATAACAAAACTTTAAAATCTTCAATAATTATGATAATTGTAAATTATTTTTAAGAAAATTTTTCAATAATATAACTGAATTCTGATCTTTAACGGTGACATATACATTAAAATATTTTAAACATAATTTTGAATGTTTAAATTAGCCTAATATTCCAAGCATCAATTTCTTGTAGACCAACAAAGTTTGAAGATAAATTATATGTAGATTATGTAATTACAATGGTTTTGATTATTAATTAAAATTTAATTTAGTGCGTAATTACCGACAAATTTTCTTTAAAATTGTTTCAATGAAAACTGGAAAACTATTTATTTACCAATTTAATTGCGGTACCAAATAGGGATTTTATAATCAAAATACAAAACTTTGAATACTCATGAGTTTAATCCGCCAGAAACTGAATTAACTCTGTCTTCTTGTTGATCACATAAAGACAACTATAATAGGCATGTTGTGCTATGTTATTGATAGCTAATATTACTCGATCCATTCTTTACCTTTCTTGTGATCGATATCACTTTTGCTGAGATAATTCTACATTGTTTCAATCAGATCACTAGAATGTACAGTGACACAGGTCGTGTTTATTAAAAGCTTACGGGGACCCTTGTGTAAAAATTGCACAGTTCTATGAATTACATAATTGCTCTTCCGTATAATTTATACTAATAAAATACTTCACTATCAATCACCTCAACCAAAAATTTGAAGTATTGTATAAACTAATATTTCATATATTGAAATTGAAATTTCCCGCACGAAATTATCTCATGACCAACGCATTGTTACCAAAGTTTCTATTTATTTTTCACTAAGATCCAAAGTGATTTATAATCATAGTTATTTAGTTATTGAAATTACGTAACTGAAAACTGTTGCCTAATGCTGGGATAACACTCGTCGCCCGCAATGCTTTGAATTGTAAAACATAAGTTTATACACAGAAATATAATGTTAAAAGCATAATTTTGTATATAAAATAAATTTAAAATTTCAAAGCGGAAAAACAGAAAAGTTAATATCCTAGCATACTTTTCTACAGACCAAAGTGACACGAACTTCTGTTTTGACATTTAAAGCGGTAGCGTTGCGGCGTGAGTCTCTACATGGTAAGACTTTACTCTATTATATTAATAAAAATCAATTTCTCTTTAATTATTCGTTATAAATAATTAAAACTGAAATAATTTTTAATTAAATTAGTTACCATCTACAGATTTCCAACTTTAATGTCAGTAAAAAAGTAATAGCGTGAATTGAAAAACAAATAAAATGGAAAATTTAAGATATTTTAGGTCATTATCGATTACATAAGATATATAAGATTTTGAATTATATACACAATAATAAAAATTCAATTCAATTTCCTAAAAACCATAATAACAACACCAAATTTTATTTTTTTTAATATAAAGGAAAAATTATGTTCATAACATAAATGACCAATATTAAATAATAAATATAAACTTTAACAACCAATAAACGTAAAATCTTTATTGAAAAATTTATTATATGATAAACATTTTTTATATGGCAATAAATCTGATACAAATCTGCCCATTAAAAAAGAAACACCATAACTCAATATTAAAAATTCTCAAATGATCTACAATATCCAAGGTTAAATTTAATTTTACTTTAACTTTTTCACACCTTATCGGACAAAATGATGATGATCCACAAAAAAAGATATAATTTAATATTAAATAAATATCATTTTAACGATAATATTATTTTGCAAGTAACGAAGAAATTATTTAACTTGACAGTGACCTAAAAATAATACAAGTCATATCTTTATTAGAACAGTGATTTTGGTAAAATTCTATTTCTACTTTGGCTGCATTTCTATCTGTGTCCAATTTACTAAAAGTTTAATATTGTAGGAAGCAATTTTCAAACTTTGTGGTAAATTTATGCAATCACAAATTATAAATATTTAATTAAAATTGGCATTTCCTAAAAGTGGCAACAATTTGTTGTAGGTTATTGTAAAAAATTTATGATTCCTTATATTCGAAACTAAAAGAGTGACATAAATGGTCTGCTTTCTGTAGATGTTATGTCAATTAATTTAAATAGTTTGTACACAGAGTTTGATTTATGCATTAAAATATTTATGAAATACAAAATTTACTCACAAATTGTACAAAATCAAAATTAGTTTCAATAAAATTTGTAAAACCAAAAGACTTTAATAGAAAAATTATCAATTTTTATGTTAGTAGCAATCAGAAATTGTAGTTGGTGAATTATTTAAAGTGTCTCGAGTGTTCGAAAACAACCTGGGTTGATAAGAACCAACTACTGGCGTTCAGGAAGCATTATGTTTTCGTAGTTCTTTTACTGGCAAGTAGCTACTGATCCTTTTAGATCATTTAAACATAGAACAAAACTTGGCACTGTTTAGCTCTGTACACATATTAGCTATTTTTCACAAATGTTAGTTCCTATTACATAAATACAAAATGCTTCACAATAAATTTGTCATTGATCAAACATTACAGACGCTTTAGTGACCATAGCCACCATATTTCCGAAAAAGAATCTTAGAATTGCCGTCTAGCCATCAACTAATAGCCACATACTATTCCATTCCGCCGTTTCGTCCTCGTGTGAACAGAACCGTGTCTGCTGACAGTCCAATTGTTTGAAGGTTCTTTTTGAATATATAGAGCCCGCCATTATTCTGGTTTTCATTTGAAAAATTATCTTGTTCTTGTTAATCCAGGAATGAATGTATATTAATTCTTGGATTGCGCAGTTTTCTCCTTTTGCGTCAGCTTGAACTACAGATTAATATAATTTAGAATTCATCTTATCTAGTCAATGTAAACGGATACGTTTGTATGATATTTTACACTGGCTACAGATAATTTAAATTTATTAGTCTCTTGAGTATTCTCAAATTGATTAGGCTCAATTTGAATTGAAAATTATCTAAATATTTAAATATATTTAAAATAATGATGAATTATTCTTACTCCGCACTCATTCCATTAACATTAGGAGCAATTTAAATTTCAAAGAAATCTTCAATCACTTAATAAAATCAATTTTTCATTTCATATAGAAATAAATCTACTTATTAATACAAATTTAAAATCAATTTAAAATCAAGCCACATGAAAATATAATTTTCTTAATTGCTTTCAAATTTACCACTGTAAAAGTAGATAAAGAAAATACTTTTTTTTTAAGAAAAATGTCTTTTTAAGATAAATTTTAATCTAATTTATGTAGAACTCTGAAAATAAATCTTTTACTAAATTATACACGGTAAATATTAAAAAAAGGGTTAATTTCATTAAAATTGTATAAATTAAATCATAGAATTGAGGTACATAAAAAAAAATCTTCTTCCTGTTTTACATAAAATTATTAACATTTGAAAAAGTAAAAAGTTTATGTATAAAAGCTGATTTTTAAGATATAGAATACAAAAATAACATAGAAATTTATTTTGTAAGTAAAAAAGTAAACAGCGAAAAGAAATTGAAAATTATTTATAAGGAAAATTCTTTTGATGAAATTTTCTTTTACAATATTTTTTCTTTTAAAAAAAAAATTTCTTATTAATTACAAAGATTTCCAGTTCAAAAAATTCATATGCTTCAGAAAAATAATCTGCTAACCAAATCCCAACTTTATTAAAATGGAGTTTTGTGAAACATTACAGGAATGTATATAAATTTTCTACAAGGACCCACTGAACTTAACGATTTTAAGGTGTAATTTTGTACGATCACGTATAAAAATTTAATTGAAATCTGATAAAAATTACAGTGCTGACGACGTGAACCCATGGATTTTAATTTTTCGACTGGTCTTTCTCTTACAACAATTTCATAGTTTATATTACATTATAAGATTTTGTTTTAGTAAAAACTCGTCCTTAAGATTACATAATGGAAAGATCAGTTAATATAAAAGTTTAAATAAAAAAGGATTAAATTTTATTGTGGAAATTTAGTAAATGTGATAAATATTCTTGATAAATTAAAACTTATTATAAATTTGTTAGTTAATTAATAAAAATATATTTATAATAATAATAATTTACTATTTAAAATACACATTTAATTAACTCCATATTCACTTGATTTTTGTATGTAATTTTAAATTTTAAATGCTTAATTTAATCCGGATTCATTTTATTGCTATATTTCCGTTTTAATTACCTTTAAATTCTGTATAGTTAGTCTTTTTAAATGATTTAAAATGAATAAAATTAGGTCAATTTATTTCGGATTTATCTCCTGGCAGGACATTTATTTTTAATTCGTTTTAATTTATTTTATATAATTTTGAAAAAATAGTAACTATAATGAAACGAATTAAATATCATATAAATTAGCAAAATTAATTATAATAATTTTATTCTAAATTTATAAGCAAATTAAGTTTTAACATTTTTAAATAGATCTTTTAAAGCTGCCTGAAAACTGAATAGAAGGTTTAGTAACCCTGTGTCGTGGAAAATAACTAACTAGTTTCCTGAAATGATGAAAAGAAACTCCATTTTTCTATATATTGGCCTGTTCGGCGATATGTGTGCATAGCTGTAGGCTGAAGCCAAATCAATTGAAAATTTTACAGTGTCGGAAGGGTTAAAGGTTTATTTGACAGTCAATCTACTAACTTTTACTGATTAAAACAAAAATTCTATATTAAATTATTGATAATTAACCACAAATCAAAAATTATACAGTTTTCAATATTTAATAATAATTCTAAATTCTAACCAAAGTCAATCAATTTCATAATCCAGTAAAATATCACAAAGGATAATTTCATGTTAGTTAATTATATACTATACACTAATAAAGTTCAATAAACATGTTAAATTTCATGCTTTAAAATGCAGATAAATTAATGCTTATAAACATTATTTCGAAAATATGTAATTAAATTATCTATATTTAATTCGATTTTCTTTAATAAATGTTCACTTATAAAATAACTAATATGTGATCAAGGGATCAAGGCCATTCGATATAATTTTTGAACATACTGTAAAGTTAATTCTACCATAAATTTTGTTCATTTGGATGGAACAATATTTCACAATTAAATTAATAATTCTTTTTTCAGAATTAATGTAATTTTCACACATCATTTTATTTTATATTAACAATAAATTTTCAGCAATTTCATATTTAAATAAATATTAAATAAAAACAAAATTATTGATGAATAAAATTATATAAAATGTGAAATTTGTGAATTATTAAATAAATATTACAATTATTTTTTTGCCTTTACCATAAAGAATTATATTTATGTAATGAAACAAAATATAATTAAAAATAATATTTAAATTTCAAAAGGATTTTGATAACTTTTACGTAATAATATATTTTAAAAATTTCCCAAATGTATATAAATAAATTGTATTTAAAATATATACGTTACATAATTAAAATTTACTATAAACACTTTAGTTTATTACGACATTTATAATATTTACTCCGTAAAAATAACTACATAACATTTTTATATTAATTCTATAAAATTAGTTATACTAGTAATTTCCATATTTATTGAAACGGAAATTCTAATTACTATAAAATGATACTAAAAAAAATATATTTCAAAGGACATTTCCCAGAAATATTTAATAAATTTTGATGAAAATGTTCTTTTAGTGTAATTATTAAAAGCAATATGAATTCTTTTAAAATCATAAATTTTTTATATAATTAAGTTTGTATGTTTGGATAGATTGAACAAGGGAAATTGTGATTTTCAACGCACTCAGGCTACCATTAGACCGTATTCTTGTACTTTAGAATTTCATCTCATAATGATGAATTCTTTACAATTCTAAACTCTATGTATAGCCAAAATATATAATGATATTCAATTTTGCAAAACTATTAGCGAAAATTGGTTACATAATTCCGAAATTTAAAAAGTTTCGTATATAGAATTTCTGTTCTTAAAAAAACGGTATCGGAAGGTCCATTTTGATAACATTTTGTTAACGGACATCCGGGGACGGAATTATCTATAAGTTAGGAAAATCTTACAAATTTAATATTTTCGTTGGTTATTTTAGTTGAAAAAACATACACGTAAATTGAATTGTATCTACATATTTTCCAATACGAAATTTTGTTCTTCACGTTAATGCAGAACAAGAACAACCCTTAGTCCACTTTTGGACAATTTCGCGATATTTTATCCAATAAATGCGTAGAATGCTTAGTTTTGTTTGCTTATGAATCACTGTACGCTTATTAATAACTATACACACCAAGATTAATAACATTACAATTCAATGAACACAAAATCGCGAACTTGTCCATAGTGGACATAGGATAATTCTGCATTAAAGTGACAAGTTTTTACCAGTTTTTCTAACCCCCTGTTAATTACTATCACTTATTTCCATCTATATTTTTTTAAATATTAATGTATCCTTTTTTTTCAGTATATAAAATTTCTTTTAATGTTAAATTTTCCATAAAAAATTGTTAAACTTTCTTTTATATATAAATAATATAAAAAAAAAACTGAAAATTCCTTTTTCTTTTATTTACCTTGAAAAACAAAAACCGTTTTACAATTTTCTATTGTGTTTTTATATCTTATTTTTTATCAAATACATAAAAATGTCCTTTTCCTTGATAGTCAATTCCGTGTCATATCAAATTATCAAAAGAAAATCTATTCAATTTTCATGATATTTATAAAAAATTTATATTATCCATAATATTATAAATTTTGATTGTTCGTTTCAATATGGTTGGGCCTCACCCTGTAATAATGTTTATTGGTCAATTTTAAGTTTGGTTTTCCTTTTTATTTTATTTTTATTTTTTGTTTTTCTTATGGATTTTTATCACGTTTTCTTTATATTTTCCCAATTGGTTTTTCTCTTTTGTTATCACCTGACCACAAACAACAAAACAATGAAAAACATAAAAAAAAAGGAAATTTTTAGTTTGTTTTTATGGTTTTGAAAATTTTAAGCTAATATATGAAAATATTTACCCAGGTAAACAAAAAAATTAAAAGTAAAAAAATGTCGGAAATTTATTATAATTATAATGAAAACTTTAAGGATTTTGTTAAGGTTTTTTTAAATGTCATCAGAAAAGGAAAATGTTTGAAGGTCAAAAAATATGTTTTTTTTTTGTTTCAATATGAAGTCTTCAATTAATTGATTAAAAACATTTTTTTTTAGTATTTTTATGTAATTATTGATAAATAAATATTGAATCAAATTTTTAAGGTAAAATGAATTTTACCTTAAAGGATATTCGGTTACAATGGAAAACGACTATACCTAATATGTTTATCTAATTTACATCAGTTTACGAAAATTTACAACATTTAAATAGACATAATAAACAACATAATTTTTGGGCAAATTTTCAACTCCATTTTTGGTCAACAATTTATGGTGTTTAATTATCAACAAAATTTATAAGGAATTTTATCATTATTGATACCCCATAAAATTTTTATGATCATGTTTAGTTCAATATTATAATTAAATTTATTCTAATTTATTGTTCAAGCATATATTTCATAATTTTAATAGAAAATTCATAATTGAATAACAAGAAAGCATCCTTGTTTAAAAGCCTTTATATTTAGCACACTCAATTAGTACCTAGTTACCTTGTAATCTATAGATATGTATTTGCCTATCTATACAAAATATTGATATTTTCCAGGATACAAAATAATATACGATTTAACAAGTTCATAAAATTTTCATTATTTCTATATATATAATATTTTAATTATCATGGTTATCAGATCCTTTTAAATTATTATATATAGCAAAGATATTTATAGAAAATTGTAATATGAATAAAAACGTATTTTCGAATTACGATGTTAATTTATATTAACATGGAGGAGCTAAGTAAAATATTGGTCCAGAGTAAACAAAAAGTGAAATTTAATAGATAATTTACTTGTCCATTGAAATAATTTAACATAAAACATTTTTTAACAATAATATATAAATTACATAATCAAATTTAAGCGTGCACGTATTTATTTATAATTACTTCATGCTAAAATGCATGTAAATATTTTCAAAATATCCTTATAGAAATCCAAATGGAAAATTAAAATTATATTATTAATTAAATTAATAATTTATTTGTAAAAAACGAGGAAATAAAAACCAGTTAAGGATTAAAGGACACAGAGTTATACCATACAATGAATTTTTCAGTATATTCTTGTTTATTAACTGGCTTCATTTGATTCCTTTGTTTTGATGACATCATTTCCAATTCTAGTTCAAATAACTTCCAAACTCAGAAAATTAATATTTTCCACATCACCATTGAAGTTTAAAACAGAGATTATTAACGGGTATTGCACGTGACATTCAAGCGAGATTAGGACTTATTCCAATCTCCATTTGTCGTGGGTGCATGGAGAAGAAAGAAACAATACAACATGTGCAATATCATTCTCCCTCAGTGCACCATAAAACATTTACAAAATTTGGTTATTTCTAATTTGTAAACTTTAAAGACGCGGGTAAAATGAAACCGGATAAAGTAATTGCATTTGCTAAAGAATTGAGATGCGCCGACAACCGACATGTTGTGATACATGGGGGTATAACAGGTTCACTAATATATGGGCTGCAAAGCATGCTCGAATCAACAATATTGCGATTTTTGGAAATATCGAATATTTTAATACAGAATAATTATGTATAGTTAAACATTCGGTCCTGATTGCAGGTAACAAATTACACAAAATAAAAAAACAAAATAGGTCAGAAACGAAATGATAACTATTTGAATTCTAATATAGAGTTCTTAGTTAACCCAATTCATGTACGAATTTTATATCTTCTGGGAGTTGATTCGTCAGTCTAAATGAATATATGAATCGAGCTGTACTACATCAGTAATTAGAAAATTCAACAATCAATAAAGTTTTCATGAATTAAAATATCAGCTGTACAGTTGATGAATCCCATATCTTACGCGTTATATATAAATAGTAAAGCTCCAATTTTCACAGATATAAAATCCTATGTTTCTTAATAAATATTAAAATAAAATGTTTATATCATTTTCTTGCTGTTGGATAGAAATTTTTTGACATAAATTCTAATTATTCATAATATTTTCGAACCATTAAATACAAAAAAAAAATAAGATAACTTTACATTATTTGCCAATGGCACTCTTGGCAACATTCCATTTAATGATTATTGTTTGCAATTCATATTCATATACCTATTAATGTTAAGAGGGTAATAATAATATTGAATAAAATAAAATAATAATGACTACTTAACAAAATATTTCCCAAATATCTTATAGCATTTCAAGTTTCAATGAATTCTATATCTAAATGCATTATTTATTAACAATTTCTTTATTACATATATAAATTTCATATCAAAATAAACAATATAAATAATATAATAAAATTTCTATCTAAAAAATTTATTTTACCAAATTACGCATTACAATAATTTTCTTTAATTCATTATTTAATAATATTGTTACTAATGATAAATAAAAGTATTTACTTAAAAACTTTTCCTTAAACTAAAAAGTTCCCCTTTATTATATTTACAACACATTTTAACAATTATTACCAAATTACATTTTAACAAAATTTTAGGAAAATAACCCAGAAAATTAATTAACTTGTTACCAAAAAGTTTTATCCATTTTATGACAAATTGTTTCAATAAAAGAACAGATAAAAAAAAACCTTTAATTATTATACCTTAAAATTACAATTTTCTTAATCCACATTTTCTCAGTCAAGATTTCGTCAGCCAACATTTTCTCAACAACATTTTTTTACTTTGCATTTTCTTAGTCAACATTTTCCCTAGTCCACATTTTCTTAGTCAACATTTTCTCATTTAACGTTTTCTTTTCGAAATTTGTTCAATCAGCATTTCTTTAGTCAATATTTTCTTCAATCAACTTTTTTTTTTGCTTTTTCTTAGTCCACATTTTCTAAGTCAACATTTTCTCCAGTCCACATTTTCTTAGACGACATTTTCTCATTTAACGTTTTACTTTCTAAATTTGTTCCAGCATTTTCTTAGTCAATTTTTCCTTCAGTTACGATTTCCTCAGCCAACATTTTCTCAACAACAATTTTTTAGTTCGCATTTTGTTAATCCACATTTTCTCAGGTGACATTTCCTTAGTCAATATTTTCTCCAGTCAACATTTTCTTAGTCGACATTTTCTATGTCGACATTAATTACCCCAACCCTTTAATAATCAAGTTTATTTTCAAATATTTAAAATTTAATGATATTGAAATTAATTTTCTTTGGTTTTCTTTATACTGTCTTTTTTTTAACATAGACAATATGCAGCAAAGGATGAAACTGTTGGTACACAACGTGTTTATAAAAAGACATCACCAAATTCAATATTAACATTATATTTACCTACAAGGGAAATAATATCTTGCGGTTCACAGCCATCAATCCTTAAAGGAATTTTATTTGTTGATCCAAAATATATACAAGGTTATCGTGTTTATGCTCAACTGACATTGACGTTTCGGTAAGTTTTAATGTAAAATTTTATATTTCATAAATTGTTCTTCTTTATATTTATTTATTTATTTATGAGTTTTTTTTTTTATTTCTTTGTATTTTTTGGGTTTTATGTTAATGATATTTTTGTGTATCTTTATATACATATTTTGATATTAACAGAATCAAGTAATTTATTACGAATTGTTCATAAATACTTAAGAGATTTTATTTAATATTAGTAAACCAAAAGTTATATACAAATATTGATTAATACTTAATATCAAAATATTATGATAAAATATTATAAATACACAAATCTTAAGGGAAAAGTACAATAAATTTAATTAAACAAGTTCTTCTTTAGAATATTATAAATAAAAAAAAATTAATAATGAAATCTACATAAAATCATCAAAAAGAAGCATAAATATTTTTCAAAGTAATATAAAATAAAGAAACAATTTTTTGTATTAACAATTAAATTAAATTTATCATTTGTAATTTTAATATTTCAAAGTTAAATAAAATTTTGAATTTATACTTTTACCAAAAATATTTTAAATTAAATTTCATAAATAAATGTTGAAATGTTTACGGTATTAATTAATCAAAAATGAAATCCTTAAAAGAATAATTTATTTGAACTCTTGAATTGAACGAAATATTAAGGCAATTTGAAAATAATATTTAAATGCATATAGTATAATGTCAAAATGTCATGTATCAATTATTTATTTGATATTTAGTGCAGCATCAAGGAATCACATGGAAATTTACACTATACTTTGACGTAAAATTAATATTATGTCCTGGAAATGATAAGATTTGTGAAAATTAATTTGCCTCAAAATAGTAAAACTTATTATTAAATAGATGAACTTATTTGGGAAAATGAGTTCTTTAAATTCTTGAGGATTTATTTCCAATTGAAAATGTTGGAAAATTATTCATATTCAGTAGTAAAGTATAAATTTTCACATTAAGTTAATTCCTTGAACTTGAACCTAATGCTTATAATTTTAAATTTCGAATACTAGTGTGTATTTTGAAGTTATTATTTTCCGAAAGATTGTTTGTAATCAGTTTTTCTATATAATTTCATCAACAGTATTTATATAGAACGTAATGAAACTTTACGTTACAGCTTTACAGTTGAATTAAATTAACAATATTGAAAATATCTCATAAATTTAAAGAAATCTGTTCAAAAGGACTATTATAGAAATGCGAAAATTATGCCTTACGCAGAATGTCTCAATTCTTAATTCTCCATACCGATTTTAAACAGTGTTTCAAACTTTCTTACATCATTTTATATGCTAAGATTGAATTAGATGAATTAATATTAAATGAATCAGTTTATAAAGTCATCCATTAATATTAAACACTGAATTAAAAATTTATTTTTTTTGGATCAAATCGTCATTTTTAGTATCGGCGAATATTTGTACTTTTAAATCAGTCAAAAAGACCAAAATGCATGTCTTAGTTGTCCTCTTTTTCAGATTCTTCTTTTTTATCTTCTTTCTTCACCTTTTTTTGCTATGGATACAAATACTGGAGAAGAAATAGCACCAAACTTACTGGGATCTTTAATATAGTCCTTTATAGTATTTGTTTCTTTAAACTCTACTTCAGCAATACCAGCGAGAGGCGATAAGTTCTTGAATCCTTTGGCAACGTTATGTGCAGCCGATGCATTTGTTGGATATCCAATTGATAAACAAACAGCAGCTAAAATTGCAACACCAGTTTGGAATTTTAAAAGTAAATCTTCAGCTTTAATATCCAGTATTTCAGGAGCAAAAATAAAACTAGAATCAAATACTTGTTCAATGATTAGATCATAAAGAAAATGGGGAAATATTCAACATATTTAATGCTAATATTGAAAACATCAAATGTTTCCCATTTCAAATTCTTATATATGGTTTTAGTTGATTTCTACAAAAATAAACATATATATTTAAAAAATATGTCTTCATCTATATCTGTACATAGAAAACATATATGAACAGTGATGTAGTTAAGGTTAACTGCGTCATGGCGTTGCCTATGAAATCTTTATATATGTGAAAGCGACGGACTTGTATTTTTCCAAATCAGAGCAATTCGTTTCGGTGTTGTTTTTTAATTAATGTAATCGAATACATTTTACAAGCAGGATTGTTGTTGTATGACCTTGTGACATTCGCTTCATATCGGAAAGCGTCCGATTATGACATGATCGTAGAAATATACAAATTATAAAATTTCGCCAGAAAATAAAAATCTTCTAATATATTTTTTACGGTATGGGTAAAACCAGAATAATTAAATCTAGTATCGTACTTTTATAATCATTACGTTATCCATGTTTATTACATCCTCCAGTACACCACCCTGTTTATGATATTTTAGGTTAAACAATTTTATTTGAAACTACATTTACAATTTAGTAGCATATTCTGAGAATCTGTTTAAGTTATGAATAAATTTATAAATTATTTGAATTTTCAAATATTATATCCTACAGGCGTTTATATTTTCTATTTTACATATTTTTAGCATCAATTTTATTTTATCAGATTTTCTGAATACAACTTTATACAAAAATTTTCACATTATGTAATTCTTAAGAAAAAAATAAAACATTTATCAAAACCAATTTTTTATTTTTCCTATCACAACAAAAGAATATGTCAAAACAAATTTTTCTCATTACAATATTGTACACAGTGTCGGATCAAGAAGTGGTTAAAAACTCCTCACCCGCACAGACTGTGTAAAATCAAAATAAATCGTATAAAAATGCAATTGACTTTTCTCTCTAGACCACGTTATTTCAAAATCGCGTAAAAAGAGAATTTTGTATAATAACTATTTTTTTAAAAAAAAATTAAGTTCCATACCCAGAATTTAATCCTAGCTTTGACGGTGATTGTACATATTCCTGGAAAATTTATCCAAAATAAAATTATAATAAAATTTGACTTCTATTTTTTTAATTTTTATTGTAGATATGGTCGTGAAGATGAAGAAGTAATGGGACTAAGATTTTGTAATGAAGCAATTATGTCCTTACATCAAATTTGGCCTCGTACATCTACTACCGATGATACTACAAAAGATTCTTTAACCCCACTCCAGGTAAAATTATAACCAAAAAGAAAAATATTATTATTATTTTTTTGTATCCATCAATGGCTTCATCTCAATAAACATATTTTTATATACCAAACAAACAATAAAAAATTATAAAAAGAAAATTATTGTTTTGCATTAATTACAAAAAAAAAAAAAAAAACAAACAAAAAACAATTTCCTTTTTTCGAATTTTCCATTGGTGTCACACACATAACTAAAATTTATAAATTAAAATATTTCTTGATTATAATTAATTAAGAATTTTTTGTATTTATTCAGACAGGCTGAACCGAAAATTTGATTTTCTATTATATATAAAAAAAATGTCTAAATTTACGAATAATTTTCTTTTTTCCAGGATGCTTTAATTAAAAGACTAGGAACTGGTGCACATCCATTTACATTAAGTCTATCACCACAATCACCACCCAGTGTTCAATTAGTTCCAGCTAAACGTTATTATGGTGCACCAATTGGTACTAGCTATGATGTCAGATGTTTTATAGGTAAAATAAGGATAAATTTTTATTGAAAATTAATTAGATTTTTTTTTTATTAACAATGTTGCCTTTTATTATAATTACACAAAGCCAATTTTTGTGTAATACTAAAAATCCGAAAAAATCTATGTTAAAATTTTAATTGAAATGAGATTAAATTTAAGCTCTATACATTTTTCTTAACATAAATTAATCCTATATTTGACATTATCTTGACGGGATGTCTTTTTAATAAGAATTCCTTACGATATGTTCTTTTGTCAATATTATTATATGTTCAATTTCTGTGGAAAATTTATAATACCAAAAAAACCACAAAAAAGATTTTTTTTTTCTTTTTTATGTCAATCAAAAATTTTGATTAAACAATTTAATGCGTATGACAAAAAGGAGAAGTGTTCAAAAAGGTAAACAAAACAAACAATAAATAAAGCTTTAAAGTAAATTATTCAGGTAGGGACCTAATCAATTATTAGATATAGACATCAGTATAAAAAATGTATTGACAGTTAACGAAATAAGAACGTAAACAATAAACAAAATATCATACCAGAAAGATACTACCAAACAAATTTTGAAATAACATATTTCAAGAATAAAGGACATAAAAATTAAGTTCTTTTGAAAACACTGTAATCAAAAATAATCAAAATTTTATCAATAATTGGCATTTCTATTAAATAACTGAACAAAATTAATAATTATTTGTAATAAAATCAATTAATATTTGAATTAAAATTATAATTTCTCTGGAAACTAATATCATCATATTTACATAAAATAAATTTATGTAGTTCTATTTAGGATCATTTATGACCGCAGAGCGGTTGATATTGACCAACATGTTGCCCACTAGGATTTGGCTACTATTTGGTATCTCTTTAATTATTAAGACAAATCGATGAATGTCTAAACTAACAAATTGATAAATATCTAGAAAAAAAGTCTTCTTCCTCTTCTACTGTAACTGTTTCAATATCTGATTTAATATCTTTGGTAGAAATATTGTTTGTTACACATAATAACTTTCTTATATTCTTGCCAGTTCCTTTCTGAGTGAATTACTTGACACGCTTCATTTGTGTGTGACACATATATTATATCTAATCTTCTTCTTTGCAAATTGGGTTCAGTCCTAATCCAGTTTTGGCTTCCTCAAAGAAGTTTCGTGATATTTTATTGCAATTTGGACTTACTAATTTTATATAGATTCCGAACCATAAGTTTCTTTATAGTGAAGAAACATTAAATTACAACAAAACTATTGGCTTTTAGTAGTGTGACATTTGTAGTCAGCTAATATCGTATGCTTCCCAGTCTTAAATTTTAAAATTTAAATTACATATTGCAATTTTTATTACTACTAGTATCAATTTAAATTTGAGTGAAAGTTAAATTCTCGGTCTGATGGATTGGTTAAATTTTGGTCTGAAGTTGAACCTAATGCATCACACCATACCAAACTTCCACTGTACAACCAAATTTAACCAATCATTGCAAAATATCTACTATTTAATATTATTATTAAAAAAAAATTATTTATTAGTAAATAAACAATAATTATTAGAATAAATATTACTAAAATGCAATTAGTGTAATTCCATTTTATTATTTTAGATCAATAAGTAAATTTTAATCTGAGCTCTGAAACCTCTTTAGTTTCCTTTAGCTTCCGGTTACGATTCTTGTTTCACTTTCCTATTTCAGTATTTCATTTTCCATAAATTATCTTCACAGGGTATTAATAATTAGGAAAAGTTTTTTATAAATGATTGGAAACCAAAAACTGCCAATATATTTATTTTATCAAAGGTTCTGCGAGTTTCAAGCTCTGGATTTCGTTTCTTTTGTTGGCTCTGACTTTGAGGCACATGATTATAAATGAATTGTAACACAAAATTGATTAAATGAATAAAAGTACATTCCAATCAGTAAATTTATCAATAATATCTAATTATTTAATACATTTCCAAATTAGTAATTTAATATAAATCCTAGAGTACAATTTTTGTATAATTCATATTTAATATTTCTATTTTCACTTGGTAATTTTCTAATTAAATTTATTTTTAATTATACAAATTTCTTATTCATTTTTATTAACTAAATAAATAAACTTAAAGATATTAAATTTCAATTTCAATTTCAAATATTTTTGTTAAATGACACTACCTAAATGTAACAATCCTTCAGATAAGTTTTTACTAAAACTTTTCAAATTCCTTTAAAAATCTAAAAATTAATTATTTATGTGGACTTTATTTAAATACTTTTCAGTTTGTTTAAAATTGTCAAACAAATTTTTATCATTTCTGAAAATTTTATGTTATTTCTTATAATATTCTGTCAGCCATAAAAAAAGGCTTAATACTTTAAATAAAGTTTAGAAGTTTTAAATCTTATCAAAAAATAAAAATAAAATTTGTGAACATTAAATTTTGATAGTTACGTAAGAAAATTACTTTGAAATTTTATATATTTTAATGTGAAATTGGAACTTTTATCACACTTTAAATAATTTAGTTTTGCTGGTTGTTTTATAGTAGTTGTAAAAAGTTGCAAATTTCTGAAAATTTTAATTTCCCTCCTGTGGTTTCCTTTTAAATAAAATAAACAAAAAAAAAAATATTTTATGCAAAAATTTCGATAACAAAATGAAAATTTTTATGAAAAATTGGTTTGTTTTTTTTTTCGAAACTCAGCAGGATATTCATTTTTTGACAATTTATTAACGATTTGTTATAACTAAAAATTAGAAATTCTAATGTGAAACTGACAGATAATATTTTATCTCGAATATATTCTGAAATTTTTATAGTAGGAATAGATAGGGTCATGATTATGTTCCAAGAGGTTAACAAATATTTAAAGAGCATCTTCATTTCTATATTCTACTATCCCAAACAAGAAATTTAAATATTTAAAGCTTCATTAAGGAATTAATGTACATCGACTTGATATTTTGAAATTTTAAACGTTGGCAGGATAATATATTAAGCTTTCAAATGATCTTTGCTCACTGTCATTAACTATTATCCATCCTAAATGGCCCGGTTGCTTCCATTCCAAGTTATGATCTCTCGTGGAAGAGTTGGATTGGTCACAGCAATTTTGGAAAAATCGCGTTCTTTCAATTGATTGGTACATGAATAGCTCCGTAGTACAATCATAATGGCTGGTACCAAAGATTTGTTTACTTATTAATGGGAATAGAAAAAAATTGAGCTTGGTTATTATATGTATTTGTTCCCTCGGTCAGTTTTCCAAATCTTACCAGTGAATTTTCATTGATTAATTAATTCATACTTCATTCTACGGTTATTGCACACAATGGAAACTTTTATTAAGCAAATATTTCCTCATTGTTTCTTCTTTTAATTTCGTATATAATCAAAGAATTTCCAATTAGAATTTTTAATTTTCTATATATACATACTAGTAAATTTTACTGATATTGTAAATATAAAATACTATAAAAATGGTTCAACTACAACAATGTACATATCGGATCTAAAATACAAATTTACATAAATTAAATAAAAAAAAATGGAATATATTAAAATAATGTTTAATGTAAAACTAAACATAATTTATGTAAAATGTAACAATAAAAAAAATGTCAATTAATATTTTCATTACAGCTGATAAAACTGATGAAAAATTTCATCGTCGTGCTACAGTTAAAATGGGTGTACGTGTTATACATAGAACTGATATATTTACAGCAACTGGACCAGAAAATTTTGCAGCATTAGTAAATAATCCATCATCACCACCAATCCAAGAACATCAAGATATTAATAATATTCAATCATCATCAACAACAACATCAACTGCATCAACTACTGGTGGTGAAACAATTGTTCAACCAACAATTAGAACAACAACAGTATCAATACCACCATATAGGCAACATGGAATAGTAGGAGGCGGGGTAAGTGGGAGTGGTAAAACAATCGGTTGTGGTGGTGGTAGTAGTGGAAGAGGAGGAGGAGGATTAAATGAAATAGATAATAATTATATAACCACCACTACCACTAATACTACTGATACTACTACTTTTACTTCTACTTCTACTATTTATACTAATACTAATAACACTAATACTACCACTACTACTAATACAACTACTACTACTATTAATACTATTAATACTATCGATCATATTTATACTAGTCCACATCCTCCACAGTTATTGAAAAATAAAAAATCTGAACGGGTTGAATCATTTCCAAAAATTCGTCTATCACCAAAATCATTTCGATTTAGTGGACGTTTTGGACGAAGTAAAAGTGAAGTTGAACGTGGACCTAGTGATCCTTTTTATAATTATAGTAAATCTTTTCAAGAAGTTGATAAGGTAAAAAGGAAATTTGATTTTGCAAATTTTGTATTTGATTTTTTTTATGTTTTGTTTTGTTATATATTTGTTTGTATGCTTTTAAAATATGATTTTTAAATGTTCCATATAATAAAAAAAGATATAAATTTTCTCTTTATTATAAATTTTATATCTTTTAGATTTTATATAAATTTTCTAATAATTTTGTTTATATTTTTTTTTATTTATATATTTATTATGTATTTAGTATGATTGTACTGGTGGACCACAAGGAGCTGTTGATAAACCATTTTTATTACAAGAAGGACGTGTCGGCCTACGTGCTAGTTTAAATAAATCTTGGTATACTCATGGTGAAGATGTTATTGTTACAGTAAATATTAAAAATGATAGTAAAAAAACTGTACGAAGAATGAGGGTAAATTATGATAATTTTATTTATTGATTATAAATATTTATTTATTTATATTTTATATTTATTAAATCGTATAATATCATTTTTTATGGTTGACAATCAAAATTATATTATTTTATATATAAGGGAAATAATATTGATAATATCATTTTGGGCTAACGTAACATTTTAACAATTTTTGGGATATTATATTTAATAGTGGTTACAATCACAAGTCCTTCAATAACATTTCAAATATTAACTTACTGAAATGTGAATTTCATATTGTATATTTTCTTTCATTAGTTCAGAGCCTATTTAACTCGATGGTACACGATTGTGCAAATCGTAATAGAAGAAAATTTAGGATAATCGAAATTTTCACAACGAATCGTACCATCCCACTTCTTATCTGGCTTTTCCTTGCTTACTTCTATTAAATCTCCTGCAAAATAAAAAACGAAAATTTTTAATCTTTTATTACGCAGAGATGGACAGTGACATTAAATATGTTCAATTGTCTCGTCATCCTCACCACTGCCTCTACAAGCAGTTTCCGTTGTCAGTTTTAGTCGCATGGCATGTTTATGTAGTAAATAACCCGTGACTATTCCTGTGTACAATCTAAGCATAAGTTTGGTCATATTTAGAATACTTCTCGATTGTTTAGCGTTTGAGCTACTCCAAAACAGCTTCGTGTAGGGACAACTGTCCAGCGCGACCCATTCTAACCTATTTAATTCTACTATAGCCATATAATTTAAATAGTCTTTTAATCGAGTTAACTGGGTAACCGATTTGGCAAATTGGGATGCTGGTATCCACCGCAGCATTTCTAGCCAATTTATTAGCTTTCTCATTACCCCATTATATCCCTATGATCAGGTGACCAAATAATAAGCAAATTATTATTATTTGCCTTCACTTGCCTTATAGGATAGTTCAACATTCAAAAACCAGTTTATCTGTTTGCCAGCTCGTTGATTGCCGCTTGACTATCCGAACAATAGTCTTATTACATAGATTAGTTTCTACTATTAGTGCTGCGGCAGCTTTTATAGCTTCAATCTCAGTGTAACAAATAATAATTGTCTTAAAAAGTTTACGAAAAAATATTGAATATATTTTTGTATAATATGTTCAGATATTTCGTGTACAAATAATTAACTTTAATAATTTTCTTTTTTTGTATATCACAAATTTCGATTTCATGACATTTTTCATGACAATAAATATTAACATAATAATTGTAGATCGAGAAGTCCTCAATTTTGATTAAATACCTGATAAGATTACCAACATACATTAGCAAGGGCTCTAATTTTTCAAAAAAAGAAAAAAAAATACCTTTAACTCCAGTTGCCGGAAATTAAGTTAATTATTTTTCCTGATGAAATCAAATTCGCAAATTGATTTTTTTTTTTAGAATTTGCTATTACATGCTTTAAAATCTTCTGCGTGTTAAGAAAGTGTTAAAAATATATTGTATAAATTTCATAAATCAAAGAAATTACCTATCAGCCAATTTTTAATATATTTATTTTTACCATGTATCGAAAAATAACAAAAATCGCAATTCCTCTACAATTTAATAATAAATCTTTTATTTCTAGTTTTCCATAAGATTTATATGAATATAAATAATTTATTTTGAAATACAATTTAAGAATTAAATTTTGATGACCTAATAGCGTTATAACGTAACTCAAATCATTTTATTTTACGGGGACAAGGTAAAACATTATAAATTATAGATTTAGAATAAATGACAATTTACAATAAAAATTTTGAAAAAAGATAAAACCAATTGAAAAAATATTTTAAATAATTTTTCCCACCAACATAATTTTATATATTCACAACGATCAATCACACAGTTTCGGTTACAAAGCATGTTTTTTGCACCTTTTTGGTCAAAATAACATAAAAAAACTTGTAACAAACAAAATATTCTAGGTTAGGTTAGGATTCCAAATTGGAATTATTATGTTTTTTATATATGCTTTTTTAATTAAAGTTATATTAAATTAATAGCACATAATATTTTTGTATGGTTCTGAGTTGAACTGAAATAATAGGATATTTTAATTAGTCCATATTAATAAAATTTCGGGAACTGAGAACCTCTAATTCTGGTACATCTGCTCACGAACATAATTTTAGCATTTTACACTCAAAATCGAAAAAAATGGTACAAATATTTTATACTTTTTGTTGGTTATCTTGAAGTAATGGGGGACTCAAGCACTCAAGGAAACCTTCCACGCACCTAGACGTCAAAGGTCCGTTTTATTCGGTCAAAATGTGACGTTCCAAAGTATTTAAATCTTTTATTTCTTACTGCAATCTTTAAAATCTTACGTTATATAAGCAACGAATATTTTATCTTCAACAAATTTATTTATTTATTTTATTAGAAACACTTCTAATATTATTTTAAATTGAATCTTACTTACGATTAAATTGTAGTTGAATTATTTAAAACATTAAATAAATAAAATTATGCTATGCATCTTTAATAACTTAGTATAGTAACATAAAATTAAATTTCATGACTTGAAATAAACAATTTTTGATGTCATTTTTCTCATCTCAAACCTATTTACCTTTAAATTTACTTTAGAGAATAACCTCTATTATTTATATAAATTTTCTGTACTAATGGATGAAATTGCAAAAAAAAAATAATAAAGACAGATATAGAAGGATCTTAATACTGACACAACAAAAAAATAGTAACAATATTTTGTCCTTTTACTTGTGCGTTTTTTGTTTCATACTCAATCCTATACGGGATTGTATTTATACATTTTATTTTTCCCGCCTGACAATCAACTTCATATTTACAACATTTTGAAATTTAAGGATTCAAAGAAGAAATATAATTTATTTTTTCATCCTTTCATACGAAATTCCATAACCGAGAATAAAATGTATATAAGAAAATATGATTTGTCATATTATATGGGATTAACTATATATAGATATTTGTATATATTACCTAATAGGATGAAAAGGAAACATATAGAAATTGTTGAAAGGTTAATCTGGCTTGATAAACTTTGAAGAAAATAAGGTTAGCATAGAAAATATTGATTATTTATGTCAGATTTAGAAATTTATATACATAAATAAAATATTACAATCAAATTTATATCAAAGTTGATAATAATATTTTATAAGAAATATATAAAAAATAAATCTAAAAGAACTTCACGTTAACTGTTTCCACCTAACTAAGTTTTATTTCTCTGTATAATTTAATAGAAATAGTAAGAGTATGGCCAGTCAATTTGATAACGTTTATCTGAATGAAATATGGATTTTTTTTCATATTTCTATAACATACTCGAATGTTCATTATGTAAACCTCTTCGGACCGGATAATTATGATGATATATTTCATCCCTGAATTCATTAAAATTACGTCATTTTTATAATTAATGTTGTATACATTCAACATTTTTATTATTTTATTGCTAAATGACAGTTTTTTATTAGTTCAGACTTTTATTGCAATATAACTCAATTTTACATAAAATACGAAATTGATATAAAACCTGCAAAAAAATGTTACCATAATTTATGTATATAACTGTGATCATTGGATTTCTCTATGTGATAGTTTAGGAATTTTAGGATTGAGAAGAAATTAGATTTAGGCCACAGTGATTAATAGGAAACCGAACGGTTCACATTCCTGTTAAATTCATTTAAATTATAATTCCCTTTGAACACATAATGTGTAATTGGTTACATAATTTTGCATTTCGGGCAAAAACCAAGTTTCTAAATTGTAACAAATATTTTAAAATAATAATTTGAAATTATTTAAAATTCAATTTTTATTTCTATAAATTGAAAAATGAAAAAATACATGTAATTTAGATATAGAAAGAATATTAATTAAAATCAGTTTTCTGAAAAGTTAGGTTTAGTGGATTAGAACCATTCACCACTAAGGGCGTTATTATATAAAACAGCATAAAATCAAAATTTTATATAAATATGAATTATTTATTAAATATTACAGATTATTTTATATTTTTCTTGAATTAAATCCCTCCGGCATTCAATAATTTATTTGATACAATAAAATGTGATTGAAATTAATATCGAAAATAATAAAATATTTATTTTACAAAAAAAAAATTCTTATTATACAGATTTGTGCTATTCAGCATGTTGACGTTTGTATGTTTAATAATGGAAAATTTAAAAATATTGTTGCTGATACAGATAATACAAATAATAGTAGTAATAGTTCAACAGATCAAACAAGTGTCGGTCCTGGTAAATCACTTTGTTCAACAATTGTACTGAAACCAAAACGGGGTAAGTAAGTAAAAATAATGAAAAAAGAAAAGTGGCATTTTAAACTTTAAAATGAAATAATAAAAAAAAAAATATTGTATTTCATTTCTATCACATAAATTACAACGATACAAAACATAAAAAATAAAAAACATTATCATATATAAAAAATCTTTTTCATATTTTGGAATAATGTCAAACCAAAACAGATAAAATATATAATCACTATAGAAAAAATATATTGTTGGAACGATTCCACTTTAGCCTTTGCTTATTCAAATTTCAACTTTGAAAGTTTGATGCTGACAGCACCATACATATATATGCAGAACACTTTAAAAACATGATATCGTGCAAAATAATTACATTATTTGGCATATTTTATACATTAAATTTATATTTTATGATGGAAAATTTTATCAATGACAAAATCTCTTTTGAAATAGGCAATTTATTTAGCTAAATACATTTAACGATTTTAGAGAAAGACAAATTTATGCATTGCACACATATAACTTTTGTCCTTTATAATTTTTATGACGTTATTTAAATTGCCTCTTAACTAATCTGACAAAACTAATTCTAATTAATTTTGGTTCTATTGAAAATTATGCACCAATTAATACAAATTTGGTTTACAATTACATGTGTCATTTAAATATGAAAAATAAATATTTATTTGTTTATGATTTTATATTATGCTTTTGGACAAAAGTAAACAATTTAATTAAAATTGATGTTTAGCTGATTTGACAGTATACAAAAGTGACTTTAAAGATATATAATAAAAAGAAATCTTTAGGCAATTTTATACTTTTGAAGAACTTCATTAATTTCAATGATTTTAAAAATTATATAAATTTCTGATTCTCTTTAATGTATAATTGATTCTGTTTAATTTGGGTAATACTTTATTTGGTATTATTACACAGTCTGATAGACAAAATCGAAAATATTAAAAATATTTATATTTTCATTAATTAAATACAAATATATTTTAGCCACAACGAACACAATACCAGATTATAAAATTATGCAACCAATGCCACACTATCATAAATTGCGGGGTGTGCATGCAACTTTATTTATTGTTGAATGGTTTTAATATAATTGTATATAGTAGTTGTATAATTTTATTAATTCAAATCAATATTTATTGAAATTAACTTATTGTCCTCCACCAGTTAACCGAATGAACTCAAAGCTAAATTAGTTGTAGTATAATTGATAATATTTAAAAGAGTTAAATAAATTTAATATTATTTTAGTCACAAAATTTTATGTTATGCTTGGGCTAATCGATCCGTTCTGTTTCAAATCGATTTTTACATTAACCAATCGACTGGTTAATTAAACTGGACATATAGCTATTGATTACAGTCGATTAAATATAAATTTATCTGTTTTAAGTTTTGTTTTCATCTTTTTTTCTATGGTGTTCATGTAATTTTTAATATCATATATAAAATGTTCATCAGCCATGTTTTAACACACATATTTTCTATTGAAACTGTCAAATTTCATTTATCTTGACATTTGGCTTCAGTTTTTGTTTTAAATTCGTAAAAGGTAAAAGTTCAATCATTCCAAACACTTTCGAATCCATTCTTTCCGAATCTATTTCAATCGCACTTATGTGTCTACTCAATCGATTTTCATTACAAAATATATGAAGACTTCAAATTTGAACTGTACGGATCGAATCGATACTGAATTTATCGATACATTATAGCGCAAGCTTTATTGTTATTTTAGATTTGTTCAGAATTCAAGTGGCACTAAAATTAAATTTTATATACACTTAACAATCAATAATCATAATACGCCTCTGTTATCCAAGATATTTTATCTATATCTCCAGATTTAGTTATGGTCTTCAGAGTGCACGTCAATCCCTAAAGAATTACAAATTCTATGTTTTTTTCTTTTCGATTGTCAGAATGAAAAAAACTATAAAATATATTTTATTCTGGCAATCATTTTGATCACGTTCCACTAATATCATTATAAAATTGAAAAAAAAAACTATCATCTACGAAATTGAATATGTAATTTATGATATATTCGTATATGTTATTACATCGTATTTAAATACAAAAAATAAATAAAATTAACTTAATAAATTTATAAAATTTTGTTTTTTCCTCATTTTTCCATTATTATTATTATTATTATTATAGGACCAACAAAAAACTGGATTGCCTTGGAAGATTCATTACAACGTAGTAGTGAACCAAATGAAATAACCGGTTCAATAGCAGCATCAGCAATACGTATACCACCACCAAATCCAATTGGTACATCACCATCAACAGCTGGACCATCTGAGGATCGTAATGTATTTGCTATTTATGTATCATATTATGTTAAAGTTAAATTAACATTAAGTGGTATGGGCGGTGAATTATCATTAAAATTACCATTTTCATTAGTACATATCGAATCATCACCATTAAAAACATCTATTATACCAATTGGTATTGATTTAACAAATATAAATGATTCAATAAATAAAATAACATTAGATCATGAATCAATACCAAAATTAATAAATAATATTGAACAACAAAAAGATGATACATTATGTAAAATATCAAATGGTAATAAATCAAATAATAATGGTATTAATAAAATTGATTCAATTGAAGATGAAATACAAATAACAATAACAAGTTGTACAACACCAGGTACATCTGGTGAACAAGTTGAAGTACAAGCTGATATTGAAACAACAAATAGTAGTAATATTAATAATAATAATAGAAGAAAACTAATAAGAAGTATTACAGTTGATAAAGATTTATCAGATGATGATGAAATTGATATTTGTGATGATCCATTAAAACAAAATGATATTGATAAAATTGATGTTATGATGATGATAAAAAATGATAGTGAAATTGAAGAAAATGAAGAAAAATGTGATAATGATAGTAAAAATTTGAATGAAACACTACCACAACAGATTCATCAGCAAACAATTTGTGCTCAAGTACATTCAACCAGTACTAATTTATGAATAAAAAATGTTGATTAGAATTTCAAAGCAAACTAATTTGAAAATATAGGATTTTTTGAAGATGTTGAAATGTTCTAAGTTGATATTTCTAGCTATGAGCTAGCTTATAAGCATAACTAAGAAAAACAAAATATTTTTATTTAGATTTTGGGAATTATATAAAGAAAAATCTTTATAAAATTAACATATTTTTATATTAACAAATATTTTTTTGAAATTTAATTAAATTTGTAAAAAAAATCATAAATTTGTTATAGACAACATTCCTAAAGCATAAATCAAAATTCTTAAAATTGAATCTTTACATGTATTCAAAATGGTTTTCATAATAGATAACAGTTTGGTGTTGATCATTACTTACTTTTTCTATAATTTGAATTTCTAACTTATTACTTAGACCTACAGTTCCTACCAAATGGTCCACGTGATTAATAATGCAAGTTTCAATGCTGTCATTTTATGATTTTTTGAATTTCAGTTCAGAGTTTCAAACTGTTTAAATTTCCGCCTCATTGCCATCGATGTCTTAATTACTTAAAGTGTACATAAATAGATTTATGTTGGTGAAAACGTTCCAGAAAATTTCGTTTTTAAAAAACGATATTGCTAATGATAAGCTTTTAGGTTAGTTTACGTACTAATATAATGAATAAAAAACGGTAACTAATAAGTATTTTGCTTTTTCAATAAGCGTTTTCCTGAAAATGTTTGAAAATCGGTAAAAGTTATAAATACACAATAGTTGACAGAGATCGCATGTAAGATTTTTAATGACAACCTTATTGTACCACTACGCGAAATCATCGTTTTTGCATATATACAATTAGTTCGTGAGGCCACATATATTTTTTTAATTTTTAAGAAATTATTTTGGATCAAACATTTGTCCAAATTTGGTATTTATAATAACCTTAAAGAAAGTTGTGAGAATCTAACTTCAATTACATAACAGTTGCAAAGAAACTCAGGAGAACCATGGCTGCCATACAATAGCACGAATTCAAGAAAAATTATAACAACCCCCTCAACTTTTACATTTCGTCTATCAATCAAAAGTTGTGCTACTATTTGTCTTAAATGAAAACTACAAAAGCAGCAGGGAAAATTGCATTTTAAAAGTTACTGCAGTCTTACGACTGGGCTTAGGCAAATTGAGGTTATAGCAACATATATCAGTTTTCTGATGAAAACTATTGTCTATTCATTGGTTTTGGTTTCGTATACTTAAATGTAACTATAGGATATATAACTGAACCATTAAAAAACTCTGAATCTGAATCATACTTTAAAAGTCTTACCGAAACCGAAACCGAACCCTGACTATTTAATAAATTACAAGATTTTGTCTAAGTTTAAATTAAAATTTCATAATTCGAAAATAAATAACAAATGACGACACCATACCATAAATATGTAATACAATACGAATATTATAAATATATAAAATTATTGATCCTTATTATTACACACACTTGTCCATCAAAATGAAAATATACAAAAATAAATAAATCAAAAATTTAATAAGACTTTTAAATATGAACATAGAAAATGCTTTAAAAATCTTATATTTAATGTAAATAGCACTACACAACAAGCTACTATATATATATGATATTTTTAAATGTTGTCTTAGAAAATTAGATTATATATTAAAAAAACAATTTTCTAAAATATTTATGTAAAATATTTATGTAATTTTATAAAATTTTAAGATGAAAATTAATATAATAATAAAATTATAATACAGAAAATTAAGACATTTTTGTCAAATTGTCCTTTCATCTTTTAACTGCTTGTTAAAACAAAACTTATACAGGCACTGAAATTGGCGATTGACTTTATACCATGGTAATTTTGGTAGTGTACGATGTATATAAGCAATTTGCTGATTGAAATCATCTTATTGGGATACAGGTAAATTACTTCTGTAATCTACAAAGTAACTTCATAATTTGGATAAATAACTGACGAATAACACAACAACAAAAAATCATTTCTATGGCATTAGATAAATATTTAAATAACTTTTCTATGTCATCTGATATTTTGAAATTGCGATGGCCTCTGCTTAGAAGTTTTTTGACATAAAAATTAAATGATGATGAAAATTTTAAATTTTATGTTTAGGTTTGAAGTAAGACTGGCCCTTGAATGTCATTTTTAACCGACATGGAAGAGGTAGGCAGGTTGAAACCGTCAAGACTTATTGCATTCATGAGAGAGGTGAATTTGAATGATGTGCTCCAGGGTGAAATAAGAAATAAGTCATTATGCTGAATGTACAATGAACCCTTGAGATCTAGGTGCACTGAAGAATCCAACCAATCAACCAAGGGTGGACCTACAGGCGCCCTAATCACTACACGCTGATTTTAATATACCTTTTCTAATTAATCGTTACTTACTAAGCCCGTCATTACTGACAGAACTGACACACCTGATCGATCCGTTGACATCCGAAATTTAATATTACGATTTGGTTTATTGATCAAAAATGAAAATGATTTATTCAGTCCAAAAGGAGAACTCCATCTAGGAAGATTGTAATCGAAAGTTATAATCGGCAGTGGGTATACAGTATGTTCGGTCAATCATCAATTTCAGGTCCATCACATTATGTATTTGTAGAGTAAAAAAAACATAAAAAATTTATGAATTCTTTTTATATATAAATAAAGTGCATATTTTTCAAAAAGGCTGATAATGTGCTAATAAATTTTTTTTTCAGATTTAATTTATATTTAAGGAGCTGGTTTCCAAAAATATATAATACATAAATAATGAAAATTATAAAATGTCTAATATTAAATACTATTCTAGTCAAATTGTATAAATTATAATTATATTTATGTAATAATGTAATATTTAAATAAAACAAAAATATACACAAAAATTTATGGAAAAATTTAATATAATTAATATTACTAATTAAATACATAATATATAAAATAAAATCATTTACCTCTACAAAAATTTGGATTCAAAATAATTGGTTTCCAAAATCTTAAACTAATATTAATTTTAATTTTTTTAAGATTGGAAATTAAATTATTGGAAATTTATCTAAAAAATTTATGAACGAATTTAAAAGTATAGAAAAAATTCAATAATTAAAAAAAAAAATAGAAATTTCCATAGAAAAAAAAGGCTTCATTATTGAAAAACTTATAAAACTATTTATAGTAATAAAATATATAAATGTTAATTTATATGCAAAAAGAAATATAATAATTATTAAAAGTGTTATAATAAAAATAGTAAAAATTAACAAAAAAAAATTATGATTTCATTATTTTAAGGTTTGTTTTATTTGTTTTTTATGAACACATTTATTAATAATGACGGATATTAAATGTAGAATCATCCATTCGTCCATTTTTATAGAAATATTTTAAATATTTTCAAAGTGTAGCGAAATAAAGCGGACAAAACTTTCAAGGTAAAATTAGCCACAATTTTTTTAATCCAAATTTCCATGCTGCCAACAAATAATCGAAATTAGTAACCCAATATATAATACTAATCAGACTTAGACGCAAGCACCACATTAACCTTGCCCAAAAAAAAAATGGTTCCTTAAGAATAAGCCCGATTATTATCTTAAAACTTTAAGCTTGTTGCTGAGAAATAATTTACTATCCAGAGTCGATTAAACTTTGATAATTCCATCACCGCAACTAAACAAATGTTAATTATTATACACAGCTCTGCTTCAATAATAATAAATAAAGAAAAACTTAAAGCTTAAATTAACAGGTGGTTCACCATTAAAGCCATTGGTAATTCAAGCCATTACAAATTTTAAATAACAAAACTGAAAAAAAAAATACAATAAAAATTACAAGTTACCACTAGCAGTTCTGAAAACAACGATAATATTTCCATCCGTTGTCACCTGTCAATTCGATGAAAATAAATAGTTAAAAATAAGGTCCTGCTAATAGACATTTCCACCAAGAACAAACTTATGATTAGTATCGAGTTCGCTGAAAAGTGAAGTTTTCATACAAATTATAATATCCACTTTTAATTAAAACTTTGACAGATAATTTCAAAGGTACATTACAGTTTAAAATTTACCTTTAATTACTTTAATTAATAAGATAAACAGAAACTACGAATTTCACAATTTTTTACGATTAACTCGACACCACTAGAGCGGAATACTTCACATTTAATTCTACATTCTTAAATTTCATTTGTATAAAAATTCAACTTCATGGTAAACTCAATTCTAAAATTAAGTTTGTTTAACCTGCGCCTTCGTTTGACTTTGACAGATAATTGGAAAGGACTAAAAGCAGTTAGTCATGAATTTAAACTTATTATCCTGTAATCCATTTTGTCCTGTAAACTTTACTATCCAATATGATTTTAATAAAACAAATATGTCCAAAACAATTTGACATATAATTTATTTTATTTATCCTTTTTCTATCTACAATTTTTTTTATTTTGCTCTATATATTTCCATTATTCATTAAAGTTAATTGGCCTGATCAGTAAGTAACTAATTTTTATACTTTTTCATTACAAATAAATATGAAACAATGAAACTATGGATAAAAATAACGATAAAGTTATTCATGAAAGCAAAACTGCCATTTAAACTAATCACCAATCGTTAAAAGTTCATTCCAATAAAAACACTAAAACCTGGTGAAAAAAAAAATCAGTAAATTTATTTTCCTACTCTGGTAATTCTCATATATATACATAAAACAGTAAAATATGTTGAGTGTGCCTATATATATATTTATGTATTTTTATATAAAAAGGACACAAGATGACAAATTATTATGCAAATTGAGCAAAACAAATTTCAAAGTTTCTATGTAAATATGTATAAATATTATATCGTATTATAAATTTTGCAATTTGTAAGCATTTAAGGATTTCGGTTTATTACATTTTCTACGAATTTTATTTTTTTTTATTCACTTCAAAAGAAATTCATTGGAAAATATGATTTTTTTTATGTTTATATTATGTAAAATTTAAAAAAAGGATATTTTAAAGATCGATAATTTATTGAAGTGTGTAAAATACTTCACGGTACTGTAAATTGAGAATTGTATTGATTAGATTAGGGTAGAAGTGAAGTTTATTAAATTAGTTATATACATAAAGAATTGGAGGTTTTGTATTAAAAATTATTAAGAAATTTCAAATACTACTTGTCAGAATCACAAATAAAATATAATTGTATATAGTCTCTAAATTATCAGGATGGAGTGACATCAAGTGGCTTGCTAATCCATGTATGTTTCTTTGTGGTTTTTAAGCGACTGTACAATTTTTCATGTTTCGCTGTTTTTTAATAACTTTAATGGTGAAGAGAGACACTAGTTTAACCTTCATTACATAATTTAAATTTTATAATTTTATTAAATAAAAGTTTAGTGGGCCTCGGTAGCTCAGTGTAACATGTACTGTTCTACTAACACAGAAGATGCGAGTTTAATTCCCCCTGTAAACACTGGTCTGACATGTTACATATTTATAGTTTACCTTTATATACACAATTACATTATTAAAAAGAGGACCAATAAAACTTCTATACTTACATTCTATAAGATAAACCGTACAGATATAGGTCATTTATGTATGACAAATAAATGAATATAAACTGAAATACGAGGAATAAGTTCAAGAATTTTTTTATTAAAAACATGTAAATATTAAATATCAAAATTGATTTTAGGCAAAGTCATTTAAGCTTATTTCGTACAGTATCATTAGCTATAATTAAAAACGTTGTGTCGTTTGCAGTCAGAATTTTTATTTTCCTTTAATAAATCACTATTTTCTTATATTTAATTGGAATATCTTCTGTCATCGGCTTTATCATAATATTTTATGATAATATTTGAAATAAGTTACAAAAGGTCAAAATACAGGAAGTTATACACTGCTAAATTTCTTTCCTTACAGTTATTTAATTAAAATATAATAAATGTCAATAAAAGTTGTATTGAATCAAAAATAAGAATTATATTATTTGGGATTACTAATACTTATTCAATAACATCAAAAAAACTATTTTTATTTTTATTATATATAGCATATTAATATATTTATAAACGAAATTCTTATATATATCCTTTTTCAAAATTGAACTTAGTATACTCTGTCAAAAATATAATGTAAAAGTCCTAAAATGATTAACAATACGTATAACATAAAATAGTTTCAGTAGAACTCTCCAGTCTGCACAATATATAAAAATATATGAATAATATTTATGTTTTGTGATAGGTCCATTCAACAGGAAAAATTTACTTTATAACCCCAAAGAAAGCAATTAAATTAAATTGGTTACTATTTTTTTTACAAATTTTTGACAAGATTTATAGAATAGTAAAATTTTATAACTTTTATACATTGTTCGATTGTAAACGACTACATAACTAAAATCACCAAAGTTCATAGTATAATATTTGACATATTTCCATTGCCTATATGCATTTAGATATGTTTTTATTTAAGGAAAACTTCAGCACACTAATCATTGGATCATTACCTTTTAGAAAGATCAATTTATGGTTCGATTATGTGCTCTATAGAAAATTAAATTTATATTTTCTTTTTTGGTCGAAAAGTTTTGATTAATATTGAAATTTCCCTGTAAATATTAATAAAGTATTAAATCATGACATTTTTATATGATTTTATTGCGTTTATTATATAAATATTTATATTTCATAAGTTTTTCTGTTCCTTAAAAAAATGTATATATAAAAAATATTTAAAACTTTTATATGAATTTCGAAACTATAAAAATATTTTATCTTTTTTCTTTGCCTTACAAACTTTTATTAAATTAAATTATTCAAGGATAACACAGGATACTACATTTCGTAGGAATTTTAAGTAATCAGAAAAACATTTTCGTGGCACTCTAGCACAGGGCACTTCTGTGAAATTTTGTGCACTAATAAATCACTGCATCTACATACAAAAAATTTAATTAAATATGGCAATTTTGTGCATATTTTGAGTTACTTTATGATATTATAATTAACAAATTAAAAATAATGAACCAAAACTTTAAATTTCTTTGAATCAATTAAAATTGTAAAAATATTCATATTTCATATCTCTAAATGGAAAAAATTAAACAGCATATAATTTATGCATATTTACCATCAGGATATTAATTTAATTAAATTCAACATAACCAAACTAAAATAATATAATTTACTATAAAGTTAAATATTATTTTCAAGTACAAAATATTTATTATAACCAGAAACTAATTTGTGGTTATAATATATCATCTAATTATTATTATAACATAAATTTTAACTTTGTCATCCTTGAAAATTGATATCTAATATTTATACATAAATTATTTATATGTACAACATATATTTATTACCGTATAGTGAAGTGATTAGTATTATATGAAATACTTACTTGACAATTAAATCAGAAATTATGAAACCAGAAACTTTTTCTTTTGTTTAATATGTGGTAAATTTGATAATTAGTCTGCAAATTTGAAATTGCTAATTAAAAGTACATTTTTTCGACATTACTTTTAGTAGTCAAATTATAAAATTTTGCGGTAGCATGTAAAAGCTCATCCCGATATGTATAACGTTTACAAACGAGATTACAGATATATAAAATATGCTTTGCAAAAGTGTTCATGCAAAATGAATCTATGAATTTTTTAATGTACATGCTTCGAAAAAATATTTTTAAAATCTTAATAAAAGATTTTAAAAATATGTAATATAAAAATTCATAATTATATGGAAATTATTCGCTCATCAAAAATTTGTATTAAAAGTGGAATTGTGGCTTGGGCAGTATGAGGTTTAGCTCCATCCTGCTCAAACCACATTTCTGGACTCTTTGCAACAGCAAATAGTAAAACATGTTTACTCATAAATCCATACCGCTCTCTAGATTATATTACTACCATCTCCATTGTCGTCGAAATACGACACGACCCAGTGATTCTCACAGATGCCACACATAGTTCATACATGTAAACTGGTGGAAGTTATGCTGGTAAATGGGTCTTAGATTTGCAGAACTCTAAAATCGATTGTTTATAACACTATTTAATGAGCTTCAACACTCATTTCGAATAAAGCCATTTTCATTTCCGTCCAACTCTTGAAACTCTTTAGGTGACCTTCCTTTCATTCTTGGTGTAAACATTTTAATTTCATATATTTTATAAAACAAAAAAATTAATTAATAAAAAAATATATAAACTAAAAAGTTTAATTTTTTGAAAGCATGGTGAGTTATGGCCCTCCCTGTATTATTACCGAATACTATAAATATATCCTTCTTGCTTAAGTTGTTATTTTTGTGTAAATTAATCAACGCCCCATAAACGTTGTTTGATCGTGTGCAAGCATAAGTGTATCGTGTGCAATCAGGTCCAACTTGCCATCTGGAGGTAGCCCCACATTTCTCTCGTTGAACAACTAATTATATTAAGTATTTTTATCAAAATATCTTCCTCACAGTTCACAGACTATACTGAAGTATTTGTATTTCAAACATTCTCCAGTTTATCCCAATATAATCAAATCAGCGTCCAGATTTGAAAAGTAAAACATTTTGTTTCTACAAATTTAAATTTTCACTAAAGTGAACTTAGAACGTACTACATCTAGCCACAATTTTAATTATTAGTTTTAATTAAAAACAGGATATTAAAGTTATTATACTCTGAAAAAATAGCGAAATTGATATTACTTTGAAAAGTTTTCGAAGCCATTATTTATAATAAATTTTACTAATTACTTAAAATGTTTTTTTTTCTAAATACACTATGAAAATAAATTATCCATAAATCATTTAAGTTATACAAGCAATATGGATATAATAATTTAATTATATTTAAATTATGGTAAATTTAATTTAAAAAACTATAAACTTTTATTAATTTTAAACTTGCCCATAATATTTTAAAATAACAACATTTTAATTCAGAATTTAAAATATTGTCAGTTTCTCTAAGTATAAAACTGACTTCAACTTACTTCATAAATTTAAAAGATTGTATATTAAAAATAATAATATTAAAATTTCCAAAAATATATTAAAATTAAATTTACTAAAGATTAGCTTTAAATTAAATTAAAACTTTTTTGTAAAGGATAAAGGATCCTGTAAAAAAATTATAAAATCCTTGCTTCAGTAAAAACCCTAATCTTTTAAGAAACTAAACTAAGAAGTTACTTTCGTTTTGGGATATTTATTTAATTGACGTTTATTATATATTTTTTCTTGCCAAATATTTCATGATTTTAATTAATGAATTTTTGGTTTTTTATACAAAATATTAATATATTTATGAATTAATTAAAATATTGTATACAAAATTTTAATACTTTGTTTAAAATCATTAGCATATTCTGTAAATCTATTTCTTTCTATTATCTGAATTAATTATAGTTTTTAAAATACAGCATTTCCAAATCAAATTGGTCGGTTTTTAAAAGCAAATTATCGAGTATTTTTCTAAGTTAAATTGGTCTATTCCAACTCAAATTGGTCTTTTACCAAATCAATACATTTTAATAAATATTCGCGAAATTGCTCATTTTGTGTCAAATTGGTTTTATTCCCAACTCAAATTGGTCTTTTTCTAACTCAAACTGGTCTTTTACCAACCTAATTGATATTTTTCTAAGCCAAATTGGTAATTTTTATCAAATTATTTATTTTTTTAATACCACAGATTCGCAATATGTAGCAATTAGAATTGTGCTGTATTGATAGAACAAGACTATTAGTAATTACTGTAATTGAAAATATGTAATAACTTACTTAAAAGACCAATTTGATTTTGGAAATTACAAACTTGACTTGGAAATGCTATATTAAATCATGATTTATAAAATATTTATTAAAATGTTTTACATAAAAATGTAAATATAGATTAACTTCCTTGATGGTTATTAAGAATATTAAAAATTAAAGGTTTCGATGGCGCTGCTCAGTACACTCGTATAATATGTTACATAAACAAAATATGATTTTATTAGTACAAGTGTTATATAGTCTAATTCTAAAGATAGTTTAAATAGTGTTTTTTTAATAAACGTTTCAAAATGATATATTTTAACTTACCCTTTAGGAAAAGCAATTCCTTTTCGAACCGGCGGTGAAGACATTCATTCATGCAAGACTTCTTTTTCCTTACGTCTTTAACGAATTGTAAACGTACCGTAAATGTAGAAGTTAGAATCAGAAGAGTAGCAACAAAACGAAGAACTTTCTATATATTGTACGGGTTTAAAAATATATCGTAAAAAGTGGTATGTTTAAGTATCGCCATTTTCGATTTGAATATGAACTAGCTTTATAGAAAGAAATTAAAGATATGATTTTTTTTCTATATTATTATTTTATATATCAAAGATAATATAATTACAATAATTTAACATAATTTTCTATTCACTACAAAGTATTATTTTAATAACTTAACTGCTGGCATTTTGTTCCATTCTTTATTACCTTGCCATCGGGGAATTTTATATAGTTTTTTACAAAAATTTTGCATTATTTTATTTATGTTGCATTTATTAATCAATCAAAGTTTTATGAAAAATAATAAAACAAAACTATGAAATATAAAAAAAAAATGAAATTAATTAAGATTTTTAATTTAAATGCAAATTATTTCAGTTTTTTGCTATTCCATATTTATTCAACCAAATTATCATTTTTTAGATTAACTTTTTTAATTTTAAAGTTAATCCTTTTTTTTAACTCAGAAATAGATTAATATTTTGTTTTTGATTAGGATCTTTTAATTAATTATAATTAAGTATAATATATTATTAAATTTTAACAAATATAGAAATTTAAAAATTGTGTCCCACAGGTTATCCAAGTAGCAATTAAATCCTTTAATTAATTAATTAAAATAAATTTATTAAAGATTAGTATCTGAATAACTAAAGGTTTACTCTACTAAACAAAAGTTAACTTATACTGGTTTCCAACCCAAATATATATAAAGCCATGTCCTTAAAATAATTAATAATTTATTAGTAATAATTATTTTTATAAAATTAAATATGAATTAACATAAATTTTACCACAAATTTGAAATTACATAATATTTAAATTTTAAATGTACAATTGAATTTATATAAATATCCTTAAAATTGATATATATTTCAATTCTTACATTTCTCTTAAATATTTAAATCGCGTTTGTGTGTTAAACATGAAATATTTGATATATAAAAGGATCAAATTTAAATGATTTTGAGTTCAGATGTTCTCAATTTCACTTTGATATATTCATTTTACTTTTCTTTTTATCGATTTTTGTATAAAGTTGAACAACATCATATAAATATAATGTGAAACAAAAAAAAAATTATTGAATTTTCAATAAATTTTCTGTCATTTATATTTTTTTGTATATATATAGATATATTATATTTATAATATATAACAAATTTGAATTTTCCATTAACAAAGTAAAATTTAATATAAATTTAGCTTTCATAAATATTTCCATCATCTTTCTATCTTCACATATAACTTTTCTGTATTATAGTAAAAGGTTCAACTTATAATATATTAAAGGGACATAAGGTGCCAAAAAAAATTTTACCTTTATATATTATTTATTTTTAACCATTCCAAACCGGGAGAAATATTATAACAATAGCTTTTAATATTTAGTATCCTTATATACATCCTTCACATATATACATATATGGAAATTTCTTAAAACATTTTTGCTTTTGAGTAACATCAATATGTTTAGGTTAATTTAATATAGTATTGTGTAGCTTCCTTCCATTTAGTTTAGTCTAAAACTTTAAATATATTTTAAAATATTGAATTTTAAATTTGGGTAATATGAAAAAGGCAAAAATCTTATCAATATCAATTGAGAACAGAAATATAAGTTTTTCAAAACTAAATTATATTTAAAATCCTTAATTTGTTATGAATAAAATTAGGTCCTAAAAAATTATTAAAGTTGCAAGGAGTTCCAATTTAAAATAAAATTTAAATTATATAAAAAAAAATCGTAGAACATTTTTAGAAGCGTTTATAGAAATTACTTTATTATAGTTTATTTGAAACTATATAGTAATATAATTGAAATAATTCATTTTGCATGAAACAATTTAACTATTTTACTTAAGTATTCTCACAAAAGTCCTTTTGTTAACTTCACATTAAATTCTGATTAGAATTTATTTTACTACTTTATAGAGAATTTTAGTGCAGAATCATGACTAAGTTCTATTAATTCATTAAAATTTGAAAAGGAACAATATATTTTTTTCACTGTTTGTTCACTTTTAAATAACTAAACATGTAATATTTTAAGGACTTTTTGAGAAACATAAAAAATCGCTTATATATTAACGAATTGTCTGTTTGATTTTGATTGTTGTAAACTTTTGAAAATCATTATTTTACACAGTAAATCATTACATAAATTATTAGTAAATAAAAAGAGTTTGAAATTACGTAAACAGAAATATAAAAGTTAGCAGCTATTTTGATTTTCAAGGAAATTTACTAATTTGTCATTACACAAGAAATGCCGGAAAGATAATTTGCATCATTATTCTATCATTATTGGTTTTTTTCCAAATATAGACATCGACTTAAACCTCTTTCCTTGTTGAACATTGCTTTATCACTTTATCTAATCTGCAATTACACAAGGCTCACATTCAGATTATTACATTGATTTTAATATTATTCCTATTACAAATTTAAGTTTCAAACGACACCTACATTGGAAATCAACCATAAAATAGAATTAAGTAATAAAATCTTTGCTGTGATTGAAGTCTATATCGCCAAGGATTATAAGGATTATAAAGATAATTATATATGATAAAAGGCAATCGCTAAATAATGCTAAAAGTAAACTAAAATACTTGAATCGATCTACTTTTAACAGCAATTTATTTTAGACTATGCTTAAAACCTCCTTATACAAGTGGTTTGCAATCAAAAAAGCCCATCAACTTAAAGCTACTGTACAAGTAGTTTTGCTGCTCCGTTTTTCAAAAATGAAAATTACTATACAAGTCTCTGTGTTAGTTATCATATTAAAATTTATGTAATGTACATACTTTTTTTTTTTTGTGAAATTTTTAACACAAATTTAAATTACGATTTTGCAAATCATTACAAGGATATAGAACGTTATCGGATTTTTATCTACCTCAGATACCTTACAGTGAAAATGTATATTTTTTATTTTTTGTATACATTTTTGTGTTAATAATATATATTCATAAAGGATATTCATATAAGGATAATGTAGTTCTACAATAATACTGAATTCAATACATATTTTTGTGTTGTAATTCCAAATAATTCAAAAAAAAAAAATGTTTTATGCTGGGTGTATGAGAAAATCAAGAATATTGATTATTCCTCTTATACAAATTAAAAATAATTGATAATTTAAACGTTTAATGGAAAACTAAACTGAAACTGCTTCAGATAATGGAAAAAAAAAATTATAAACTTTTTAACGATTATGAATTAAATTCTATGAATAGTTTGAGTAGCCTAGCCTGTATGTAAAAATATTATCCGGCAAAGTTAGAGATAGCCTTATCATCTTATTATTAATCACTGGATATAGGTAAATCTAATCAGTTATCAACTTAAACCTTAGTACTCGTATTTACTATTTCAATTTTATTTATATCATCGATAATCGGTAATTTATATAAGTCTCTTTAAATCAGAGTACTAAGTCATCTTTTGTATTTTATTTCAAAACCTACTCAAGGTCTGAAAATTAAGTATTCTCCGAGAAATGCATATTTTCGCAAGTACTAATCCATTCTTATACGTAATACTTGATAAAATTGCAAGAGTTTTAAATATTGTTAAATATTTAAATTACAAATTTTTATGTTTATCTCAAATTCAACTTAAGCAGCCACGAAAATGTTGCTTTAATTTCTTAAATACTGCTAAATTTTGTTATTTCATGTGTAAATATATATGTATATATATAATATATATATGTATATAATAAATTATAACTAAAGTATATTCTGAAACTAAAAGGTGTTTATCTAACAATTTTAAGTACATAAATCAACCTGGTAACTTTCCAAACTATGCACAGCAGCAAAATTCTTGGTTAAGGTTATTTGTATATTGCAGTGTGTACTTAATATTATATTTTCAGGAATGAATTTTGCTACATTTTCAGGATTAAACTCACTTAAACAGAAATATTTCAATTAAATTCTCTTTGTTAAATTTTATTTATAATTCTAATTTTCACTTTGACTATATTACGTGAAGAATTCGTTTTTACTTATTAAATATAAGAGTTTTATAAACTTTATCATTATAATAATAATAATAATAAAAATTTTATTATACTTTTATCGAAATATAAAAATTATTAAACCTTTACATTTTTATCATAAATTTTACCCATGTACATAATTTCAAAAATAACATAAATTATGTTTCGTGGTTATGTAGATTCAATTTAGTAAACATAAATAACCTAATTTAAATATATGATATTCAAACTGAAAGAATTTCTATTTGATATTTTAAATAAAGTGGGCGAGATTAACTTGTAGAATTTAAATTATTCCACCTTGCAAAAAAAAAATTCTGTAAAAATTTCTTTTAAAACCAATAAAGTTATGATTAATATAAAAAATAATTTATAAGATAAACTTTATGCATATATTTGATAATAAGCTTTAGATAGATACAAAGTCTATACAAGCGCGTCAATTTATATTCGAATTCGACTAATAAGACTATTGAAAAATTTTATATATTATATACCAAATTGAACTTTACTATACGAGCGACGAAAAGGGAAAAACAAATTTTATTATTTTAATTTAAAGACCTTTAATTTAAAGATTAAAGTTTTCGAAGAGTCTTGAGGTTGTTGAAATTGTCCAACTGTAATGAAAATTGTATAAGCTAATAGTTACATAAAGTTACCAGCAAGCAGCAACATATGTGCTGACAAAACTAAACTGTAAAATATCCTTTATACGGAAATAGGATTTTGGAAATATAAATTTTATAGGATATAAATTCATGATTTTTTATAACAATAAATTGATATGCAAAAAAGAAAGATTTAAATTGAATATTAAATGAAAAGTATTACAAATAATATTTGATTTTTCTAAAGATTTAATAAATATTTGATTTAACGAATAAATAATTTATGATTTATTCAACAAAATCAATTGATTTTCAAACATATTTTAAAAAATTATGAATATTTTACTGTGAAATATACCTGAAAATAAAATCTTAAATTTTATAAATTTAAATTTATTTATTTCGATATTAAATTTAATAAAATTCAATTTTATTTATTCATTTATGAATTTTATATACAAGGTTGTCCACAACATATAATTGTGCAAGTAGTTGTATTTAATTGAAACAAAAGTTTCTTAATTGCAATATAATTATATGTAATTTTCATTTCTTGAAAATTATACTTGTTAAAACCACGCATTAAATATACAACTAAGTTTTTTCAATATTTTTTCAATGATATCCTTGTGTCTTAAGTAGCCCCACAAAAATATATCTCATGTCATATATTCATGACGATTTTGTTGATTGATCCCTCTCATTTGGAGATGATATGTTTCGGAAAACAATGTTTGCAGTTTGAAAATTGATTTTTTTTTAAATTACCACTAATCAATGATTACAATAATCAATGAAATATAATTCAACAGAAAAAATATACATCCAACTGTGAATAGCTACGAAACAACAAGATTTTCAAAAGTTTTCGTTCTCGTTAAAGCGATCATCTTGTATATTTTATCAAACTCATCATTAATACATGTTTCTAGGATTATCTTGTACAAAATTTTAATACAGTTTATTTATAAAGATATACATATTCATAATAGCTATCAAGTTTCCTAAAAGAAATTTTATTTAGAATTTATTCATCATCATCGCATTAACGATATACATCATCCTTAAAAAACATGTTCTATAAAAGAGAAACAATCAGTTTCCAAGAATAACCTTTTTTTTTTTTAAGGTAAAATAATTTACAAAGGATATTTATATAATTAAATCTAAAGGATATATGTAATTTTAATTTAGTGTTTAAAGAAATATTTTAAGGATAAAAAAATTAATAATATTATATATTTATAACAACTTAGGTTCAATGTTACTGTCAAGGATAATTTTTTATAAAAACTTTCCGTAAATTTATTTTTCTGATAAATTTCGGTCTGGTAACCATAATAAAAAATTATTATTATTTATTAAAAGTTTAAAGAAAATTTTAATTTCGAAATATTTATTATTCAAATATTACAATATTATTAAAGGAAACTTTTGATTAGCAAAAATTAATAACAATTTCCAAAATTTAAAATTTATCTATTACTAGCGTAACTGATACAATTATTGACACCCTTAAGAAAAATTACAGTTCACATAAGTTTATCGCATTTAAATGCGTTGTTAAATATTTATATTTAAATTATTTTAATAAAAAATTATGTTAATTCATAATTTAATATTAAAAATGTAGTTTTCTAAATAGTGCATAAAAGGTATAGTTATTGCCATATACTAAAAGTATATCTATCTATTGACACTAAGACGAGCTATTGCTATTGACTGACATAGAAATCAATTAAGAAGAAATATAAAACTTATTATTGTCAGGGTGCCAAAAAAAATCAAAAATAATTGAAATTATTAATGAAATCAAATTTCATTAATGAAATTTGTGTCAAAACTATTCCAATTATTGACACTACTATAAATATTAAAATTATATTGTTATGTGTACACAAATCATCAAAAACCATTTAATTTGGTTTTTGCTGATTTGGTTTTTGCTGATTTGGTTTTGATGATCCAAAACCATTAAATATAAAAATGTTGAATTTATTAAGAAAATCTATATTTTTTCAAACAAGCTCTAAGAGGTGCAATGACAAAATCAAACAACAAATAATTATAGAAATAACTATATATATGTACAAAGTGTAAGTGTCAATAACTATGCCGAAAATTGAGGGTGTTAATAATTATATCGGTTACATATATAAAAAGTTATATACTAATTTTTTCTAAAATCTGTAATTTTATTTTCAATTTATTAGGAAAACCTTTGAAAGTAATATTTATTTATGAAATACAAAAGAAAAACAAGTATAAAAAATTTTCATTTTAAATTATCTTAAAAAAAAAAATATTAGAAAATACGTGAATCTACTAAATATTCTTCCGGCACACACCAACAAATTACAAATTGAATATTCATTTTTCTTTGAAAATTGTTCGGTTTTATTTTTGTTTTTGCCATTAAAATTTTTGAAAATTAATTCATTTTAGTCTACAATTAGATTTTTGAAACACAATCCTAGGGCAATTTTCTCTTTGAATATATATTATGGAAATTACAAATGTGGCTTTACATATATATATATATTTATATAATATCCATAACAATGGTGGGTTAAATTTAAATATATAAATTCTAAATTGGTAGCCACCAATCACCAATACAAATTTACAGGTTAAGATCCGATGAGTAATTCTGGAAAATTAAAAAATATCTCACTTTTATAATAGGCCCTTTTACAAATATAAATTAACATGTGAGCAAATGACCTGGACCCGAAACGAAATAGATTAAATTTTGATCTTATATATGTAAAATAGTCCAAGAATTACGTACCCTAATTATCCTTACAATATAGACTAGAACAGAGTATTTCCCATAATACGAAGATATACTATTAACAAAATTTATTTCATAGGAGCAGTGGTTTGTTACCTCAAAGCAGATTTAAAAGAAAAGATTCCTCCAACATTTGGACCCAGTAAACATGATTTCGAAATATGACTGATTTATAATACTCGTAAGGCAAGGCACATTTATGAAAAAGTTGAGAATGTTATTGTTAAAAAACGTAAAATGTATCGTCACTGGCATTCACCTTATTAAGGTTAAAATTACATTTGTTGTAGTAGAAAATAAGATTTAGGTCAATGATTTCTATTCTAACTCATGGCTGAAAAAAACCAAAAAAATCTATCTTTACTTAATAATTTCTAAAGTTTACTACCATTATATTTCAAGTCAATTACAACATCTTGATTTTATGTTTAACTATTCTAACTCAAATATTTTATCTTAATATTGATTGCAAAATAATATGACATTATTATCGTAATTTGGGTGCAATAGATAAATCTTTTTAAAACTCTCTTGAAATCTCTTGAAAATTGTTCTATCTTAACTGAGTTGGAAATGATGGACATTATCATATTTATATTGTAACTCTATCTGAAGAAAGTTACCAACTAGCCTTAAGTATTCTAATAAATATAAATTTTTCATGCACTTTCAACTAGAACTGAAATAAAACAGTATTTATGCTATCCTGAAAAGTGATCATTTATAGTTAAATGGTCATACCTTTTATCCTGATTCACTTAAAATTATAATCAAATAATACCAAAATTTGTATTGTTTTATATTGGTTTGATTAATATCCACTTCATCAATTTTTATATTTAATTAAACTTTGTGTCTATCTCCTTCAAATTAAAACAAAATAAATACATACCGAAAAAAAGTGGTAGTTGAAAGTGATAATTTTGAGTTAGAATAATATGGACCGGGTACATCGATTTTTAACAAATTTTTAAACCTTTTTATAATTCTATAAAGATCCGCAGTTCTTTTGCATGTTTCATGTCTAAATCAAACTATATAATCATAATCGGATCTGCTGCCTCATAGTATCTGATATAGAAATAATTTCGATACTGTAAGATATTATCTACCAAATTATTAATTTGCCAGTAACTCAAAATTAATATAAAAATATATTTTTTCGGATACGATGATACGAATAGAAAATAATAAAATTCTTCAAAATTCAATAAAAGTACAAAAATTTTGCAGAATATCATCATAAGTAATTTTCATAATGTATCAGCATTTTTACTTTTTTGAAAGAAAATATATTTTTAGTCTATTAATTTTCCATTTATTCACATAAAAAAAAATATTTATTTTATATTTTTTTTTTGTTTTTAACTGTAATTTGTTTCGCTTCAAAACAAATGCAAATTTATTCCAAAAAATGAATTCGCAAAAAAAAAATCTGTCCTATTTTTATGAAATTTCTCTGCCATTATTAGTCTATAAAATGTTTCGCAACAATCACTATAAAAGGAACATTATGCATATTCAATAAAAATATTCAAACTGATTTGAATTTGTCAGTTCAGTCGATTTCAGTAGAATTCAGCTCCTCACTCTACCTACACTAGTACACTATGAACGCTCTTAGCATATTGAGTGCATATAATACCAAAGTTTTGTAAAATATTCAAATATTCCATGTTATTTCAATTTATTCACAGAAATATTTTCTTATGGAAGTATATAAATATTAAATTTAGTGTGTCAGGGGAATAAAACTGTACAAACAATCTGCACTCAATATGCCAAGAGCTTTAAAGATTATTAGAATAACATTTCCTTTTTTTTTGGAAATAAAGGTCCAATCGGAATGTTAACGCAAACCTATAAGCGGTAGCTGTAGATTTTTTCCCCCGAAAAGACTAATCCAAGTCTAACGTAATGTTGCCAGTAGAAAATTGTAAAAAATTATAGATTTGAAATTAAATTTACATTAATGGGACTTTAGTTATAGTGAGTTAGTAAGAGGGGGATTATATCCTCAACACTAGGTCACTAGTTGACCCTCAACACTAGGTCACTAGTTGGATCTTCAAGCCAGCATTCTTAACAAACTTTAGCAGATCCCTTTTCTCCTCAAGTCCATCGAACCGATAGTTACCTAAAATACAATATCTACTCCTACTTAATGCAGTACATTCACACAGCATGTGACTGATATCTTCCGCTACACTTAAGTCTTGACACCCTCTACATGAATCCACCCTGATAAACTAACTCTATTTCAATTATTTCCTACTTATCAATTTTAGCGATGTCTGTACAATATCAATTGGAAACATTTAAAGTCAAAATTTTGGTAGTAAAACGAACTTAAGAGTATTCCATCCACCAAGCACCATTGATTTCGTTGGTATCCTTTTGCTGGATAATCCGATCTATTAGATGGATACACTATCAACAAACCTTAATATTTGACCTTTTGTTATTATTTCCCTTTAGATAATATTAATATTTAAAGTTCATGGTTTTTTATGGAACTGGTTCATGTTTAACGTTTATGGTTATTTTTAGAAAATAAATTATATTTAGATTTTTTTTCGACGTTTCTTTTTTTTGCATAAAACCATGCTGTGTTAATGATACACTTAAAATAATATATTTTTTCGGCTTTTTAAAATATTTATGTATAGACAAAGTAAAGTTGTAACATAGAAACGTTATTTAATCTCACACCAAAGATTTCATTTTTATGTTGACAGATTTTTTGTTGTGTTCATTAACTGGAAATAAAATAAAAAAAACAATCTGTCGGTAAAAATGTAAATGATTTAATTAATTTGAATCTTTTAATATAAATAAATTTTGTGTTATAATTGTAATATAAAAAATTATAAATGAATAATTGTTTTAAATTTATTTAAATATAAATATAAGTTATTAAGATTAATTCGATCCAAGGTTACCATAAGTACTGATTTGAAGGTATTTAGTGTAGCTCTCTCCTTGAGATTGATAATATATAGGCGAACCTTTAGAGGTTCATACGGTAGGAATACATTTTACTCCCCTTATGTTAAATATACCACGACAGTTCATTGCACAGACAACTCTTTCGACCAAACCAGAGATTGGTTTCCAATTCAGAACACCTGCTTCATACAATTCGTTCATGTAGTACGACATTCAAGGAAAATGAGACAGATACAGTGACACAAAAAGCGTTCAATCAATTTGTTTCCACACAACCACAAAATTATGTTAGCTTAGTTTTAATGTTTTTTAGATAAATTTTGGAATTAAAGTAATTGGTGACATTTCGTGTATTGTCAAACATGCACAGCATTATTATAATTTGAATAAAAAAAATATCCTTATGATGACATGTGATATTACTGAATTTTTAAATAATTAATAATAATTAATGAACAATTTCGAGTTCGTAATATTATAAGGAATATAATGACTTATAATTAGTAATCTTAAAAGTGGTACGTTATACCGAAAGCACCTAAACATTATCTCACTATTTGGTCTTTAGGTATATACCTTTATATTAAAGAAAACAACAAAATATATGCTAATCCTGCTGGATCGAGGTAGTCTTCTTGGCAAAACTTAAGATTTCAGTTTTTGTATTTTATGTCACCTCGTCCAGATTATCGAACACTTGGCTACCAAAGATCTTTCTTGTAATCAGATTCGTACTCACAATATCACAATTTACAATATCTCGTAAATTCATATAATATTCATATAAAATTGTAGTAGCTTTGTATTAATAATATTTCTATTGAGACATAGAGTTCTAGCAACTAGGAGATTGTTGTTTTCCATTTGTAAAATATATTAACGTCATCTAACACTTTTCAGATATCAAAAATTAAACTTATTTCTTATCTGAATAATATTTCGAATATAAATCCATTTTTTTTAAACAATCAATATTTATTTAAAGTTTATATTTCGTAGACACTCTGTATAAATTCATTAATCTGATTTTGGAATATAAATTTTAACAACCTACTTCAATTAATGGTAAGTTAATTAGAAACAAATTGTTACGTGAATAAAATTATAATTATTTTTATTAGAAAATGTTTTTCAAATAAAACAAATGAAAATGAAAAACAGCCTAAATAATAATGATATTTTTCACAATGAAAATGTGCTTAGAAAATATTACAAATAAAATATATAAGAATAATTAATTATATAGTGTAGTATAATAAGTAGTAGAATTCTTTAAAAAAAAAGTATTGTAATTCATTTTCCTTTGATATAAAAATATGAGCAAGAAATTTTAATTATATTTTCTCAATAGACAAAAGTAAGATTTCCATTTACGCCTAAAAGTATATAATTATAGAAATTTGAATAGAATATTTCCCAAAAGTATGCAAATTTACTAGATTAACCCGTAGGTAAAATATTCAAATGTAAAATTATGTAATTTAGGTAAAAATTACTTTTCCTTTTATTTTATTTTTAATTGCCATCAAGCATTTAGTAATTATTCAATAAAAAATTAAAAAGTTTTCTCCAGCAGTATTTTGTATAATTACTTGTTAACCATTTATCGTTTCAATTTACAAGCCTTTTAACATTTTTAACATTAGATTTGACATTTACCCTTTATTTTTAAATAACAACCTTGGAATATTGACTTTTAACTTTTTCAAGTATAAAATTCTGACTATAAAAACAATTTAAAATAATTTCCGAAACAAGATCAAAGTGAAAGAATAAAATATATTGAAAATTGAAAATATTTTCATTTCTTTCAACAATCATTAAAAAATGTATTATTAAACTAAAAAAAATATGAAATATGAAAATATTGGTGCAATTTTTCATATATATATGGAATGAAAACGGCCCAGAAAAATTGATCAAAATTTGATGTCGTGTTGTTATATTTCAATTTATGATTATATTTTGATTTATATATTTTCTATAATAACAAAATAAAAATATTGGTAACAAAAATATTATTTTACTTTTTACTTTTTTTTAATGATAGGTGTAGGAAAGCCAGGCCAAATCTACTGTGGCAGGATGGTGTCGGATCTAATGTGGAAATGATTAACATAACCAGAAGTTGGAGGAATTGCTGTGCGTGCAGGACAGAGAAATCTTTCGTCGGTCCAAGCTAACTAAATCTACGTACCGCAGAATAAGTAATAAAATTATTTGATGTGGCCAACAATAACTTAGGACTCATTACAAATATTATGACTTTGTGAAACTATTTTGATGCAGTGAATATATATAGAGAAATGGCAATGGTTTAACTAATTTCAATATAGTATTTCCCAAAAGTTGGATACTTTGGATTGTTCGGAGGAGATAATTACAATGTCTGGTAACAGGTAACTGATGTCCATCGGGAAATATAGCAACCAGCACTTAGATCACAATAAGAACAATGCAAATGTTATAGTTTTATTGATTGCATTTCAATATAATACGTAAAAAAATAAAGGATTCCGAGGTTTCCAAGAAATATTACCAAGTAAAAGCCAATAAATGTTATAAGAAATTTCCTAGGAAATAATTTTTTAAAATTTCTTTCCGTTCGTAAAAAACAATTTTTTATCTATTGATATTTTAATTAAATTTCAATTGAATTGAAACAAAACTATTAAAATATCTGTTCAAAACTTTTTCTTTAGCGCTACAGTCCGGTATGAACCTTTGCATCCTTCACTGGTCACTTCCAATTTCTTTCTATATATTCTACAACGGACTTCTAATGTTTGCAAATCTTCTTCTACATTATTTAAATATCTTTTTCTATGACCTAAACTAAACAAACAAATTTTACCTGGTGATAAAAATTCTATTTTGCCATATAAAAGCTGAATTTCTCTAGCGAATATCATTTTAGTTTATTAAAAATCATTATATTTTTTTTTAACAAAATGAAGAAACATTAATAGTTAAACCAACAAAAACTAATGTAAACAATAAATCGGAAATTTATGTTTGTATATTAAAAAGCCTAAAATTATTTTACCCAGGTATTACGTAAAATATTGGCAATATTTGAAGAAATTCTATCCTATCTATAAATTTTTGTGAATATTTTAAATAATGTGAATATTTTTGAACTCATGTACCAGAATGATTTATACATTTAAAAAATAATAATCAAAAACAGAATTTTGTTTATATAATTTGTCAGTTTTTGTTTTTGTTAAATCTTTTATAAATAATCCAGATTTTTATAAATTGTAATAATAAATTTTGAATATTGAAATGATATAATTCAAAAACAGATATAAACTGATGAACACCTCCAAACCCATTGCTGTCAAAATCATAAATTTAGAAGATATTGAAAAATAACAATTTTTTCATATTAATTAAATTGCAAACCGGAAATATCTATTTATAAATTTTATTTAACAAATTGGTGGAAATAATAATGAATTATAATTAGAAATTTGCTGCACAATTTTCACTATATTTTTTATGGAATTTTTGAACAGGACATAATTTACAGAGAATTTCATATAATCTTTAAGCAAATATTTTATATTTTCATAATGTTAATAAATATTTTAATGTAAATATTGAATATATGTAATTTATTTATTTTAAATTGTTTTTATTTAATTAGTTATTTTACCTTCCTTACAACCATTCAGTTTTCGATTGTCATATTATTAACAAATTACCACCATAAAAATTGGTAATAAACTGATTTTTATATCAAATCCTTTAATGCTGAATTCGATATCTATTATCCTTGTACTTGTAGTCATGGAGCTTTGAAAAGCTTTAATTTCGAAAATTTCAAAAAACGTTTATAAATTATATTAAAATATTCAACTTGTAATAATACGAATAATTAATATTTTTCAAAGAAATTTTTTGTGTTAAATTATTCAATGAATATTTAGTTAAAATTAAACATAAAAAAGTATTACATATTTCTTTAAAATAGTAAAGTTAACATAAAATAAACATAAATTTATATAAAATAGACAAACTAAACATGAAATAAACATAAAAAAACACAAAAAACACAATTCATTAGAAAAATATAGTTTCATGAAAAAATCATTTGTTTTTAGATAGATTTGCTTCCTTGAAAGTATCCTCTTAAAAATTAGAGACCGTCAAGAGTTTTCTCATCCAGTCTGCATCGAAGATTGATCGAAATTACACCGACAGCAGAAAAAATCCTGGTTGAGCGAATAGTCAAATATTGACACACTTATTTTTAATTTAAGGAGTTCATGAGTCACTTTATGTGTTTTCGTGTAAATATTATTTTAATTTAATATCGAAACACCGGTATTGGATCTTCGAATACCGGACAAAAATTACGGGATTCTGGTTTTGCATTCGCTACAATTCACTGTTGTAGACCTTTCACTGTGTTTTGATTGTGGTAATTTCAATGTCGTGGACAATTCTGTGTGGTGGACTGAATTACACACGTTTCATTTAATTCAAACCAAATATAAAAAAAATTAAGAAAAGAAATAAATAAAAGCTATGGTCCATTATGTCGTCGTTGTGATTCCGGCTTAAAGATAACGCGGATCATATGAATTAAAAGAAATTTTCTGGGAACAAAAAATTATATTCCATCGTTTTTTAGAACAGGGAAACTGTGAGCAATTTAGTGTGGTGTTTCGCAGACTCTTTTTGTACACCACAGTGAATTATGTACAGTGAATTGATCACAGTGAAATATTCGCAGTGAATTATGCACAGTGAATTGTAACTACAATGAATTGTTCACAGATAATTATCCTTGACTCAAATGAAAAATGTAACATTCTATGGTTTAATAAAACTAATTGCATACATTCAGGCAAACCTAAATATTAATTTTCTTTTTAAAGAAATTACATTTTTTTAACTATAGATTGATGTGCTGATAAAAATGGTTGGGCCAGAAATGGGTATGGGTGATATTGGCGAAATTTGTGACTAAACAAACTTAAATTTAGTATCGAGTTCGTTGTGAAGTGAAATTATAATATCAACTTTTAATTAAAATTAAAACTTAACATAAACAGAAACTACGAATTTCAAAACTTTTTCATGATGAACTCGATACCGCAAGAGTGATAATTATAAGATTTATTGGAAGTTTTCACTTCTTTAATTTCAGAATCTTAAATTTGTATGAAAATTTCACTTCACAGCAAAATTGATATTAAGTTTAAGTTTGTTGGGTCTGCGAATTCGTTTGACTTTAACAGATAACTTTTGTTAAGATAGTCTACTTTTGTTCCTACACTGTATAGAAAAAATCTGTTTGTTATTAAAACCGATGCAAGAAAATTCAGGAAAATGATAAACAAAATATGATAATATAAATTATGAACATTTTATGAAAGAAAAATTAGTACCAGCTGATAATTTACAATCATGTATTTGCAAATGATTAATTGCATTAAAGCGCGTATCTTTAGGTGAAATAAAAAATGTTATTACTGATCATTTTTGCCAAGCAATGCTGTTGCCAATTATTGCGTAAAATCTGCTAAATTTATTTAATTCGTTTCTCTTCTTTGATAGCATACAGTTTTGTATAACAACGAACTATAAAAAGATCAATTCCAACTGCTTTGTAGCAAATATATGATACAATATGCTAAATACAATCACTTACAGATTGTTTACTTAAAACTGGCACTGATATATAGATTTACTCTGGCCCTGGAAAACTGTATAATAATAATTCATAATTTATTATATTTATGTACGTTTATTTTTAAAAAGAGACAATATTACAATTTTAAATATTTACGTTTACAATAATTAATAAAATTAATGTATTTTCTTTCATAATAAATATCAAATATGTTTTTTTTTTTTATTTTTAAGAAATAGTTTATTTTTTCGGTATTTTATTTGTTTTTCAATTATAATATAATTATTTTAAATATTTTATAAAGTATGATTTTGTTGAGTATAAATTAATATTTATATGTAATTAATCTTATAATGTAATGCAAAAAATTTCTCTATCATCATTATTTAAATATAAATTATTCACACAAATTTAAATTATAAATTATTAAATTATTTATATTATAATAATGAATAATTTTTCACTAAATGTTCAATTTATTTTTTGTTGTATATTTATTATAATTTTAGGTTATTAATTTTTATTAAAATAAATTTATAAAAAAATATTATTTTTTATTATAATAATATAAATTTTTGATTTGTTTGTTAATTAATTTTTGTAAATATTTTTCGTTAAATGCATGAGTTCATGAGTGAATAATTATTTTTATATGTTTTATTTAAAGTCAGTACAGAAACAGTTTAAATATTTTGTATTTATTGAACTGAGATTTAAGGATTGGTTTTTTGCACTTGTAAAATAGAAAACATAAAAATATAAAATTTTGAAATTAAAAATAGCATATAAAATATTTAACAGATTCTCGAATTTAAAAAAAAAAATATCATTTCCAATTTTAAAAATAAATTAAATATAAAATTAGAGTGCAATTTAAGAGAAATCAAATTTATTTAAATTTTATTAAAAACTTTCAATATATTATACTTGGATACCACAAGTTAGTTGTCCCTATTTTAACCAGTTTAGAGATTATCCACAATCTACGGATATTTAAATACAAATTCTTAATTCCGGATGCCACCAATCGATAAAGTTTAAGACTTAGGAGTTACAGGACTTTAAAGTCAAAATTTTTGCTAGAAACTGTGAAAATTTATGTTTTTGTAAAAATATATTGCAGACATACATCAAGGGAAACGATTCTTAGATGTCATATAAAAAATGGTTAAATAGGTACTCATACTTAGCTAAACATAATAATTCCTCTGAACACAGTAGGTCACTGCCAGTTTAGTTTAGGGTATCATCACTTATACAAGATTGGTAGGGTCTGAAAATAGCGATTTTCTGTTCTATTCGGAATTCGGATAATGAAAAAACTGCGAACAAATTCTTTGCGATTGAGAGGCTGTAACCCAGAAAAGGCTTAAAAACCTGGGTAAAGGATTTTGAAGTCTTCAAGAAATTAGGGGTCTAGCCGGCAAGGAAAACTCTAGGATTCTACAGAAATCTAGTTATCAACTGAACAAATATAAGTAGAATTGGCACAATAGATTTGTTTAGTTCGTAGTGTAGGGAGGTGTAAGTTTGTACATCTGCTTTAACGACCCCATGTTAATCTAATCTAATCAATAGATAGATAATATTTATCTTGTTCTAAAGGAAAATAAATTAATGGTTTATATACATTTCAAGGGTGTATTATTTGATGACGAATCGATAGGCGATTAAGTAAAAAGTTAAATTTTAAGGTCCTAGGTTTATTAAACTTTATTTTTTTTTACTTTCAAATCCAAAAACTAAATTTTATTTTAGTTTTAATTAGTAAATGATTCATTTTTTTTAAAAGTATATTTAATTTCGAATTCAACGAGCTAAAATATACTTTCCTATACCAACACATATACAAATTTTCATATTTTCAAAACGCCATACACCATACAGTATTAAGAATTTCATTTAATTACAGGTCGATTACCAGTAGTCTTAAAACTGACCAAAAACGAGATCAACTTACACATTTTTATTATCTAATTATTTCAATGTTATTTTATGCGAAACAAAAATGAAACCCTTTTTTCCAAAATAATATTAGCATTTCATTCAAAATAAGAAGTTATTACTAATCTCAATATTATAATTAGATTCGTTTCATATTACCTTGTAATTATATTTACATTCTATTATTATTTATATATTTTTTTTTAATAATATTTTAGTGAAACAAAAATTCTGCTAGAAAAATGTTATACAACATTTAAATTCAATTTAAATAGGTAATTTATTAAATCAATATTACCTTTAATATTTTAAAATTATGTTCCCAAATTATTATATATTTTAATAATTTACATTTATAATAAATAGTAAATATATTAATTTAATTATCGTTTCTCCTCAAAATTATAAAAAATATTTAAAATATAACACGAATAATTTTCATTTTTAAATATTTTTGTATATTGATTAAAGGACTACAATGAAATTTGATTTAGTTATTTATATAGTTGTATTTTATATATTTATTTTTTATAATTAATTTTATATATTTTTTTGGAAATTTTTTAAAATTAAGATTGTAATAAATAAAAAATAAAAAAATTGCACATTCAATAATAATTATATTTCTTAATTTCACTATGATATTAAGCTAAGTTTTATATTTCATATTCCTGTGGATTTTTTTTTTTTTTTTTGTAATTTTATTCAATATTAATAAATATGTATTAAAATTACAATAATATTAGTTTTAATACTGTTTACAATTTATACTTAATTGTTATATAAATTTAAATTGTTATATAAATTTAAGTTTTCTTCAATTTCATAAATGTTTTTGGTTAAATATTAACAAAAGTAAGACTAGGATTTGACTAGAATTATAATTTATTTATTTTTTAAAAATTAATTAGTGATTTTAAAAGAAATTCTGTGAGGTTTAAAATAAATAAAATAAAAATAAAATAGTAGTGACTAGAAAAATGTGACAAAATTTAAGTGATTTTTAAATTTTATTAGTTTTTTTTTTATATTAACATCTAAATGAGTAAAAATGAGCTAGTTCAATATCGATATGAGATTTGTGTATACATAATAAAGATTTTACTAGATCAGAAATAAATATTATACAGATTTTACTAGAGAAAATTTCAAGTTATGTATAAACAAAATGAGTTAGTAATTAATTAAAAAAAAATATTTAGTTTACAGATTTCAATTCCAGATGCCTTTTTCGCTGGACCTGAGAATTTTCAAATTACAAAAAAAAAAAGTGACCATGTACACACGAATGAAAATCATATTTCAATATTTGTTTAATGAAATTCAATGTCATTCTCAATTGTTTTGTGATGTTAAAATCAATGGATATTGTAAACGCACAATTGTTCCACGACCAATGTTCATATCCATTAGCTAATTATGATTCATCGGATTCCAAGCTTCCAAAAACTTTTCTGATTTCGTTTCCAAATCTGAATAATTTCAAAATTTCAGAATTCCATAAATTTTGAATTCCTTTATTTAAGAGGATATGTATATTAGATTACGTAATCTAAGAAAATACAAAATTTATAATTTATATAAATTATTCAACACATCGATTCAAAAATGTCGATTTAAACTAGCTCAAATAAAATTCGAAATTATTTTTATATATAATTAATGATCAGTCATCCAGCTAAAAAAAAATTAAATTGTATATTTTTAAACCTTACAATCTAAAGTTTTATTTATTATATAAATCTTAATTAAGTTATCTAAAATTTAGCTAATTTTTCATTGTTCTTGTTATTTTTTTACATAATCTCTTTTTTTTTTTTTAATTTATTTTTATTTTATTTTTTTGCTTGGAACAAAATGAAATTGTCATTTTGATATTATTTTGAATTAATTTTTATATAAATACGATTTAATTTAAACAATGATATTTAATAACTTATAACTTATAAAATAAAATATATATCACTAAAATTTGAATTGATTTCAAAAGCATAAATAAAAATATATAATTTTTTTCTGAAACCTAAAATAATAAAAGTCCGAAATTCTTAAAACCAAACAATAATATTATAAATAAATAAATAAATAATGAAGTTTGTGTAAAAAAAATAATAAAGTAAATAAATAATAAATAAATTAAATAAATTATTAAAATTATATGAAATCATTTCAGGTACATACATATTTACAAAATATTGTACTTCTATTAAAAACATTTCAAGTTTATTTTGTAATAATAAGTAAATAAAATTTTATAAAAATTACTATTTTCTTCTTTATTAATAAAAAAAAAAAAACTTGTGTATATTATTAATAAATTCCTTTATATATTAGAGTATTTTATGTATCATTTCTATCTGTACATAATTAAATTTATATAAATATTTCTTTTAAATAAATAAATATATTAAATTAAAATTTATAAATAATTATTATTTCTTTTTTTTAAAAAAAATAATTTTATCGCTATATTTGAGGGCCGTTTTCACTACACTTTTAAATCGCCACTAAATTTATAAAGTTGGAATTTAAAAACTGTATGTTCGATGATGTTCCATTCCATAATAAAAGTTTAACTAAAAAGTCGATATTAAATACAGACACACACAATTTTCTATCATTTTTATGGATTTTTACATTTACACATTTTCTCTTTATAATTTTTATCTTGCTTCTTAATTTAATCATGCGGCCTCTTTCCGTTTTTGCAAATTACCAATTTTGTGTAGTGAAGCGAGCAATAAACTAATATTATTTTTTTTTAATTTCTTGCACTACATTTTAATATTTTTGTTAATTTTATTCCTAATGTTCAATTAGAACTGAATCTTCATTTTTAACATTATTTTGCATAGCTTCCATAGCTTTTGTTAATGCATTTGAATCTTTTATACTTAAAACTTGTAGTATTTGTGGTTCAGATCCTGGTGGTCCTTGTACCATAATTTGTTGCATACCTGGTGATACAGTTATAGTTTCCATATGATCACCATTATCAACCTATGAAGAAAATATATTAAACATTTTTGATTTCTTTCAATTTCGCGATTAATTTAAATATGTAATTGTTAAAGAAAAATTTAATTATCATAAATTTAAACAGTGTTAAAATAAAAAAAAAAATCTTGTATATATGAAATCATAAATTTAAAAATTAAAACCAAATAATATTTAAAAACTTACGATTTTTTTGTATATAATAAACAAATCAAACGAAATCAATTTTTTTAATCAACATTTCTAAATGAAATAATAAAAAATAAATTTAAAAAAAATTATATTTTAAGCAATTTCATTCAATTTCAAAATTATTTATACTGATTATATAGATTTAAATCACTATTTAATTTTCAAATGAATAATTAGATTTTATTTATGGGAATTTGCGCCAACTTATACTGTCCGAAAACGAATCAAGATTGAATCGCTATTTTCTTTTTTTTTTGTTAATTACTCGCCATTTTTTGATCTCGTGCATAAATTAAAATATAAAAATTTAAGTAAATATAGAATATTTTAAAAATCATAGGTTGATGTATATAAACATCTGATTGGCAACACGGTTAATTCATAATGTAATTTGCAAGGCAACACACCCATAAATTTACTGCCAAAAGTCGAAGACATCAGTATCAAAATTTCTATTAAATTCTGTTTGACTTATATAACAATTCTATCAATGCAGTACGTTTTATTCAATGGTGCTCTCAATAATATTGATTTGTAAGTTAAAAAAGTTAACTTTACAAAACAACTAATAAAAAATTAATTTCAAATTGAATGTAAATATACTTTTTGGTTTGTATATTTAAATTAAATAATTTGCATTAAAATGAAAAATAATATTTAATATAATTTTAAAATCTTTAAATAATAATTTATTTATTACAATTAAAAAAAAATACACAGCAATTACTAAAATTAAAATAATAATAAAAAAATTTAATTTATAAAATAATTATATATAATAATAAAAAAAACAAATAAACTAAAAACAATAATTCAACAAAAATAAAAACAAAACAAATAAAAATCTACAAATTAAAATAGAAAACTTCTTAAAATAGCATAAATTTAATGTTGTACGACACTTAAGAAACACATTTATATTATCGATATATTTTATGTTACGTTGATTTTCTTTTTTTGGTAATACAATTTTTAATATTATTTTTATATCCCATTTATAAATTAAAATTATTATTTTTTTTTATTAATACATTTTTTTTTTTTGTTAATTATTCTCTACAAAATAATTTTTGTTAAGTAAATAAATTTAATTTTATATATTTTTAATAATGACTAAAATAATTATGGCTAACTTTTTATGGTTCGCCTTCAGGCACAAAATTTTCTTTGTATTTCATTTTCAATTTTTTTTTTTTTTTGTTATTTTGATTTTGTAATATAAATTCTTTTAATTTTATTTTTTATATATTATTTAAAAAAGAATCTGTTAATAATCACAAAAAAAAAAAACATTTAACTATACTTAAAATATAAATTCAAATTTCTTATTTCTCATATTTTTTTTATATAAATATTAATTTAATTTAAAAAGAAAAAATAACAAAGAAAAACATTTTAATTTTTATAAATAATAGTAAATTTTTGGTTTAAATTAAAAAAAAAATATCTTGAAGGAACTTTTAGTTATAGTAACTTCATTTTTTTTTTTTTATTGTATTTGTTCAATATTTATATTTGAAATATTAAAATTTATTTATGTTTTTTAAAAATAAAATATAAATATTTGAAGAATTTAAATTATATTTAAAATTCTTGAATTACACTTGGGCCCCATTTTTAATATTTAATATGTTTTTATTTATATGTATAAGTGATATACAAATAGAGTACAGTTGACTTGGAAGAATGATTTTTTTTTATATTTAGTTATAAATAAGAAAATTTGATTTTAAAAATATAATTTTAAGAAAGTTTGATAAACGATGGGATAAAAATTGAGTTTTTTTTTAAATTGTTAACTCTCATCTCAACTGATAATAAAAATTTAATTAATACTATTGAATTTATTGTAAATGCAATTTCATAATTTTCTATAAAGTGCTTTTACATAATTCAATTTTCTAGTAAAATTATTCGGCATTATGAAATCATGGAAAAATCTTTGCCGTTTTAAAAATGTTTTCGTTAAATCAACTTCATTAAAACTTCGCCAAACATTAAAATTAAATTTACTACATCATTATATAAAATCTATTTTTCTACTCTTCTTTTTACATATATGCAAATTTCGATCAGTTTATGATAAATAGAAGAAAACTTCTATTTACATATTATTTGTAAATTATATTAAATGTTTTTTTTTTTAAATAATTTAACAAATCGTATGAAATGTTGTAGTGGTAATTTCATTTCATAAATGCACTTTAAGAATATTCTAAATTGTAACCAAAAATATAACAAAACAAAAATAATCCATTTTCAAAAATTTCATAAAAAATATGTTTGCATGCCGAAAAAATAATAATCACTGAATATATTTTATAATTCAATTGATAATAAAGAAATTAAATAAATCGGTAATGAAAATAATAAATAATCAGAAATGATTTATAAAAATCATTTCAAAGTATATAAATTAAATATACAGAAGATTTCTATTTCTGTATTTTATTCTTACCGATTCTGATCCATTGTCTCTCAGTTCCCAAACATTTGATGAATTAAATGGAATCTTTGGTATTAATTTTTTTTTTTGTTAATGTGTTTTCATAATAAATAAGAGAAAATTGGGAAAAATATTTTTGGTTAATAAATAAGATATAGGATTAATTAATGATTAATTTAATAAAAAAAAATATATAATTGTTTTTCTTCCTACAACCCCCACCCAAGTCTACTGCGTAATAAATAACCCGTTTTATAATTTAAATAACAAACCAATAAATTCTAATGACTAGAGACGAAATTTAATTTTTTTTTTAAATATTAATATTAATATTTTTTATGTTATTAAACATAATTTTAGTATTCTTATTAAAAAAATATAATTTATTTATTATATCATAATTAAATAATAAAATAAATAAAATAATTATAAAGCTATAAATATTCTTTATAGAGAAATATTTAAAATATTAATTTTCATCCTTTTCAATTTTAATTTCTGTTTGATATATTCTTTCTGAATTTCCTGAATTATTATTATTATTATTATTCTTTTTATTATTTTTCTTTATATCATCATTTTGTTGATTTGTAGATAAATTATTATTATTTTTACGTTTCTTAATTTGTTTAACTACAGGTGTATTATTATTATTATTATTATTAACAATACCAGTTGTTGTAGTATTTAAATTTTGATTAGTTGTATTGTAATTATTATTATTAATATTAACAAAATTTGTTAATTTTGTAATATTATTATTCTGTCCGATTACCACCGTTGTATTATTAAGATTAGAATTATTATTTTGATTAGAAATATTGTTGTTGTTGTTGTTTTGACTAGAACTAAATTGACAACGTATGGGATGATTTTGATGTAAAATGGCACGATATATTCTGCCACAATTACCACCAATTGCTACTGTACTATTATTATTACTACTATTACTATTACTACTACTATTATTATTATTATTATTATTTGTGATGGTGGTTTGATTTCCTGCAATTATTGTTGCAGTACCTTGTGTTGTACCACCACCATCATTTTGTTGTTGTTCATGTTGTATTGGAAAAACTTGAAAATTATTATTATTATGTGAATTTGAATCTACCTGCATTGGTGTTATGCATACTGTTCCATCACCGTTTGGATGTAATTGTTGTATATTTGCCATCATAGTTTGGTACATTGATGCTGATACTGGTACTGTAATCATATTACTAACTGATACTGGATAACCTATAATTCAAAAAAAAATTATAAATTATTTTAATATTTCAGTATATTAGGCGTTTGTTTAAACGCTCAGGAAAAAATAATGAAAAAGTGAAATTTATGATTGGTTAATTTGTCAAGATTATAATGAAAGTGGGATAAAAACTAAAATAATAGTAATTTTATAAGTAATTCTGATTATTAGAGAATGCGGACAATATCTCTTCTCTTGTAATTATTTATAGGTCTGACATGTTAAGAGAATTCTCCTTAAATTAAAATAATATTTTACCTTGCCCATCTTCTCCTGTTATTATTATTTGACCATCTTGACCAAGTGTTGCTTCTGTGAGATCAACTGTCATATTTTCATGACCATTACCATCAGTTAATTGTTGTACAGTTTGTATTGTTTCACCTTGTGCAGTTGTATGCAGCTACACATTAAAAATTTACATTTAATATATGATAATATTAATTATTTAATTATACAATACTTACAGTTGCGACACCTTGAACTTGAGCTGTTGTACCATCAGGAAGTGTTATAATTGGATTATTTGGATCGACTTGGATTAATGATACAGTTCCATCAGCATTTTGAATTGTTGAAATAACTTGTGTGTACTGTTACAGAAATAAAATAAATTAATGCTAATTAATAATTTTACATAATATAAATTAATAATGAAACAAAAATCAGTAAATCAACTTCACAAACCAAACAAAACAATAAAAATCATAAATAAAATAAAACAATGGAGCGGAAAAAAGGACAAGAATAATTATAGCTTTCAATAATAATTGTAATAAATTAAAAGTAAAAATTGGTGAATTCGCTGTAAATAAAAAAATTAAAATCAAGCTAAAAATTAAAGAAAATTAAATAAAAGTTATAAAAATCATTAAAAAAAAACATATTTAAGAATTAATGAAACTGAAGCAGAGCAAGTTAAAAAAAAAACATCGCCAAATCAAAAATATTTTAAAGTATTATTAATATTTTTTGGTTAGTACGAACATCGACATCACTCAAACTCATCGGGTCTAAGCAGACCTGAGCGTTTGTAATTGTTTGTGCAGCGGCGTTATTTGTAGATTGAATTTCAATTTTTGTTTGTCCATTTTGTTGTTGGTGATGTACCTGGTGATGTTGCTGTTGTTGATGTTGTTGCTGCTGCTGCTGTTGCTGTTGTTGTTGTTGTTGCTGCTGTTGTTGTTGTTGTTGCTGTTGTTGGTGCTGTTGTGACTGTTGTTGGTGAATAATAGTTCCAGTATTTGTGATTGTACCTGAACTATGAATTTTAAGCACTCCAACCTATTTGTATTCATGATTTCAAGTTGCGGATATAACGAAATTGTTAAGTTTTAGGATTTATATATCAATAATAATTTTTTCGAAAACCCGTAAATGTGAAAATAATCTATTTGATTAAATTAATTCCTAAAATTTGGAAACAGGCAATTTTAAAAACCGCCGTCAACAAACCTGGACATCTTTAATTGGACAAATTTAAAGAACATTTTAGCCAAATTAAAGAAACTTTTAGACAAATTTGGCAAATTAAAAATGACATTTTTTAGCAGCAATTTTTTGGACAGTTTATTGAAAATTATTTTCATATGAAATCGGTCTCGAAACCGGTTTATTTATGCAGTATCATTTTAGTTAAATATTAGTAAAAAAAAAACTTACATTATTATTGCATGCATCTCCTCTTGTTGCGCTAGCTACAAGCTGATTAACTTTTTCTTCTTCATCTGAAAATGTTGGTAATAAATCTTCACGTCCATGATATCTGTAACAATTAATGACAATTTTTCGAAGAGCATGTGTCCAACTTATCTAAAATATAAATTAAATTATTTCTAACTGAAAAATAAAATAATAATTAAAAATTGAATACTTTTTGTTTTTCCTCTTCAGTTCTGGCATCCATTCGTACATTTGCCCATGGCAATTCTTTTGGCCACCATGGTGGTCTAGTTGATTCTCTACCCCAACCAGGTTTACCACGACCCGTTGAATATTTCAACATTAATGGTATAAATGCTCTTAATTGAGCTTGTGTCATTTTTTCAACTGGTGTTGGAATACCATCAATTATTAATGGTGGCAATTCAAATAATGATGGATCATCTTGTGGTGGTGGTGGAGCTTGTTGTGCTAATGCTGTTTCCAATTCATCCATAACAATATTTTTTAAATTTCTAACAACATCTTCTAATGGTTTAGCACCAAATACTTTATAACTTGTATTTGGTTTACCTGGTGTTGCTACTAAAACAATTGCTTGTTGACCAACACGTCCAGTAAATTCATAAATAATTTGTCGTAATTTACGTAATAAACGATTTTGTTGACGTTTCCGTATCGATGGATTTGTTTCAAATGAATGTGGTCGTTTACGTTTCCGTGCTGATGCAATAGCAGCTGCTGCAGCAACACCAACTGGACCTGCTTGTGCTAATTGTGATGCAACTTCATCATTTAATGTTATTTGCATTAGATCCTGTCCATCAGCATAGGCACTGCCTGGACTAGACGGTGGATCATCATCATCGTCATCATCTGATTGACCACTCATTGGTGTTTCATCTAACATTTCAATTTTATATGATTTATTATTACTGACAACGGTTGTTGTATTACTGTTGGTGCTGGTGCCCGTCGAAACGGTAGTTATATTCATGTTTTTTGAATATTTCTATTTGTTTTAATAATACTATTTTATTTTATTTTTGGTTTAGAACCTTTTTCTTTGGTTTTGGTTTTTTAATATTATAATATATTGCAATATAATTTAGTACAGTGTTGTAGAAATTTAGTGGTGCGGGAAATATTTTATGTTTTTAATATTTTTAAATAATTCTTTTTGTAGTCATATGATAATTTGGTCTGTAAATATTTATTTTTTAAAATTTAATATTAAATAATATTTCAAATTTTAGAATTTAATAAAATACATTTTAATTATATTTTTGTATATATTATATTATACATAAATATTTTAAGAAAATGAAAATATTAAAAAATACTAATAATTTTATTAATTAACAAAAAAAAAAGTTATTATTAATTTTGTTTTATTCTTTTTAAATCAAATTTTATACACTTTCGAAGCAGATTGCTATATTAGGCTATTTGGTACTGAAATAACAATATGACTACATGGCTCATATCTATCATAAACACAAACTGTGTAACAACAATTTCTAAACTCATTTAGTAACCAAAAATTTAATTATAACTTATGAACTGTTAAACTTAGATAAACGAATGTAAGGGTCGATAAATAATTGATTAGCGATAATTCATTTGTATATTATCGTTATTTTCATCCATATTGGGCGTTCCCAGTTATTGGGCCTTCAAAAAGATTTTCTTTTGTATACATTTTTTATGAAAATAATTCTCAAACCCAATATTTATATAAGTTATTTTTAATATTATTTTGCTGCGCCTAAATGTTACCTTCCATTTCACCATACAAAGTTTTCACCTAAACCTTATGATGTGCTTTGTATAATTCGTTTAAGTAGAGGTTAATTAAAAAATTATGTTCGTAAAGCCAATAACTAAGAACTGGCAATGCGGCTGAACAAATAATTGGAATTGATCTATTTTTCAAACAAACTCTTAATATTATAATTGTAATTTTTCGAAGGGTAATTTACATAAAAATGTTCTACCTCCAAACAATATATACTCCCAAGTTTTTTGAAAGCTGAAAACCTGAAAAATTGAATAATTACATACGATAATTATATTATACAAATACTGTAAATTATAGTTTCTTTTTAATATAATTCTAAATAAAAACTTAATAATCTAAATTCTAAATAATATAGATAAAAATTAACTAAATAAACTACAAATATATATTGAGGATAGGGTAAAAATCCCCAATTTCAAATAAAAACTATTCATATTATTAATTTACAAATAAAATATACACATTAAAAGGTCATGAAACCCCACATAAATTAATATAAAAAAAAGTTGATGGTATTTTTTTGTTTACCATTATATTATCTATGAAACTATAAAATTGAATTTAATCAAAAGAATCCTATTACATATTTCAAATTGGAAAGTTCACTGTACTCTCTTTTTGATCATTTGTATTAGGTAAAAATATTTATTCCACCATTTTCTAAAGTCTGCTGCGTTACACCCCCACAATATTATATTCATTGTATATAACGCAATCTCACCTAATTTTCAAATCACATTTTTTTTTTTTTTTTGAAAATATTTTAAAATTTAAATTAAATATTATAACTTTTATTAAATTAATATAAATAAATTAATAAAATATTATAAATTAAAAATAATTAAACTTGAATCAAAAAATTCTAAAACATTTTTTATAAATTATATATATATTTTCAAAAAAAAAAATCTTTTTAAAATATATTTCAACTTTTTTAAACCACTTTGACACCATCAAATCTACAACACAACTACTGCGCTAACTCGCTACCAAACAACCCCACTGCCTATTTTATTTTTCCTTGAATAAAAGGCTAAAATAAAAATCAATAATTAAATGTGAAAATTGTATATATATATATTACTATGTATGTACTTTTATAATCATCCCTTTCAATCCAGTCACGCATGCACCCCTTCTCATTAAAAATTATTCGTCATCAGCACAACATGAATTAAGTCAAATAAGAAAAAAAAAAACCTGCCTCAGAAAATACATGTAAAAGAGACACGAGCCAAAAACCAATTTAAATGAAAATATCACATTTTAATGCTAATAATATTTTTATAAATTGGACGAAGCACTATATTAACTTAGTAGTGAAAGGGGAAATTTATAAAAATTGTATCAGGATTTTTATAATATGTTTGTGTCATAAACAAAAATTATAATATAAAATATAATCTAACAAGGGGGAGTAAAAATTTAAAAAAAAATTTATATGTGTAGTAGGGTTGTATTTGAATGATAAGGGTGCGGCGTCGCACTTCAATTGGAAATGAAAAATAATATGATTTCTATTTTATAAATACATATATTAATTTATTCTTATATGATTTTTTCACTTAGAAAATGATTATTGAAGACACATTTAGTCAAATCACTATTTAGTAACTGAGCGAAAAATTTTGAAAATGTTTTGAATGAATTAGATATTTATTTTTATGAAAGTTTTTATCATAAACATTATTTAAATTAAAAAATATTTTATATAAATAAAATAATTATAAATTCTATTTTGTTCTCAGGTATTTTATTTAGTACTGTTAGTAAGATATAATTTAATTGTAATAAGATGGAACATCACAATTAGCCGTATTTACTAATTGTCCTCTGATGGATATCCTACTTTAAAGTATTAGTGAATATTTTTCTTAAAGTTTAGTTACATTTTCATATTATTTGCAATACAAATCTGTAAATTTAAATTTTTCCTTTCGTCCCCGATTTTTTAACTACTATAATTCTTCAATTAATAATTCATAAATTCGTTCATATATTTATTTAACCTATTACAAAATAAAAATAAAAAATTGACCTAAAATTTATACATTATTTTTGATTGCAGTGATTTTTTGTTTTGTTTAAAAATATATTTTTAAATTCAAATTAATTCATTTCTAGAATCTATTTCTATATAAACAAAAGTTTAAACAAATTGAGCTATAAAAAAAAATTATATATTTTTCGCGTTATAAAACGTCTAAAAATTGGATTGGTTCTAATATTGGATAAATATGAAATGTAAAAATAAAAATTATACGTAATTTTATACATAATTGCTATCCTTTTCATTCTTTCTGTTTCTATAAACAAATACAAAACCAAAAATTAATTATAATTAAAAATTAACCACAAATAAAAAAAAATATATAAATTAATTAATTTTTATACAAAACAATTAAATCCAATAAATTGTGGATCTTATTTTGATAATCCACAATCCTCAAACAAAACAATGTATATTATTTTATATATATGATTTATTATTAGAAAAGAAAATTAAAAAAAAGAAAAATGGCATACAAAATTTTCTATGAAAAATCCATTAAGAATTTTTTTGTCCAATTAGATTTTTTAATATGAAAAAAATAAGAAAACTGTAGCAAAAAGTCAGCAGGTTGTTTTGCAAAATCAAAACATAAACAAACAATTTGGTTGTAATTAAAAACAATATATAAAAAAAAAATTATGCCCGATTCATAGCGCATTTGAGCATGCATAAAAAATAATAAACAAAAAATATATTCTTTTTTAACAAAACTAGCCAAACTCTTCGACACAAGCGAAAAAAAATAAAAAGAAAAAATTTATTACAAAATATAAATAAAAATTTTTTAGTCAGTCGTCAGGGAAAAACAATAGAAGAATTTTCAATAATTTTTGTGGTGCCCTAAAAAAATTACTTTTCCAAATTTTTGTACCCCTTGGACAGGACAAAAATATCTAAATTTTTTTTTAAAATATAAATTTCAAATATTTAGATTGTTTTTTCTTATCAAAATATTGTAAATTCTGATAAATAAATAATTCATTAAAGATTACAAAGTATTTAAATAATGTTATTTATAATTGTTGATAAATAAAATTGTAAAATAATTAATGAAAAATGTGAAAAACGTAAAAATATAGAGCAAGCTCAGTTACATATTTTAGTGTCACGACTGCGCTACGCACCTGCGTGTAATTTTAATAATTTCAATTAATTTACACATTTAACACAAACATTGTAATTAAATTATTAAACACTTTAGAACACTGAATTAATTAAACATTTTTTAAGTTTTTTACAAATTCTCTACCACCATTTGGTACTGTCAAATATATATTTTTTATTCGTGTTCCACACGTTCCAACCCAGCTATCAATCGATTATTTTTTTGATGTTGGTTGGATGATGGATTTTCAGAACGTTACCTTTCGTACCACAAATATTATGAACGAGTTCAGAAAATTTGTGACAAATTTATAGAAATGGGCTGCCCAATTGGAAATGAAATGAATAATATTGGAATGGAATGAGAATATTATGTAATAAAAATAATGGTATAAATTTCATGGTTTCATGGTTTCAAAATACATTTTTGAATTGGAAAAAGGATATTTTTGTAATTTATATATAAATTTATATTTACAATAGTATACTTTGTGATTAATACCAAATATTGTAGTAATTATACCATATATTATATTGTATGCTCATATACTTTTTGTGTTCCATTATCTAAATTTAAAATCTGAATATTTAAATTTTTAGCCTATTTATAAATCTAGAATTGTAAATTATTTAATAAAACACCAATACAATTTGTTTCTCTAAATAAATATATTATATTTTATTCAATTATTTCATTTAATTAATTTGCTGAGTAAATATAATACGAATGTTAGAAAAGCTGGCGCGATTTAATCCAATAGGAATCAACAACAACTGGATATAATACTGCTTGATAGTGTATATATTTCACTACAGATGCGGGTACTGATATATATATAGATACAATTTTTATCATTATAACACTCTGGTAATTTTATCTCATTAATGTGATGCCAGCAATCTGAAATTATAATTGCTAGTACAAGTTTGCTAAAAAAAAAAAACAATTATAAGTTTGTAATTTTTCAAAAATGAATTTGTAATATTATATTATAATTAATTTTATATAAAATAATTTTTATTTTATAAATCTCTTTATAACATAACTTTTTTATTAGTTGTCTTTCAATATAAATCACAAAAAAGCCCTTCACAAGGCAGCTAACAATTTAAATTATTATTATAAGCTAGACTGGCCCAATGATGGGCTGCATTGTAATTTCATTTGAATAACTTTTAATTAACTTTTTCATTCATTTACAATTTAACTCTTTAAACTTTAAAATACAAAATATGAAAATTTTTGTCGTTACTTCCATAAATTTAAAATTACTAATGATCTCATAATTAAAATACAACGTCCTTTTTATATGTTTTTGCTTCCATCTTCTTCTTTTTTTATAAAATGCTTATCGCTAGTTAATTTTATCTGAAAAAAAAAAGAAACCAAAAAAAATTATAATATTTTTTTTAGTATTTTCATCTTTTTTAGAAATTTTCCTTTAATTATATTTTTGTCAGTATATACAATTATATTTTTGCTTTGTCTAATAATTTTATGAAACTTTTTTGTATAATTATACAATTGAAATATGGTAAATCTAAACATTCCCCTTAATTTGTATTTTGTATTTTTGTTTATCAATAAATTCACATATTCTTGGTGACCACAAAATATAATAATTATTTAATTATTATTTTACAGACAAATTTAAATATATAATAAAGTTTTGTTCTGATTCTGATAATCATTTTGGTTATAATTTCTCTATAGATAAATATTTTGATTATTTTTTTAAAAGTTATGAACTAAAACTAAATATATACTAAACTGAAATATGAAATCGTGGCACGTTTTTTTAAAAACCGAAAGAGAAATAATATAACAATTAAAAGTATATTATTAAAAATTAATAAGTATATATTTTTAACTAATGTTGCTAGATAAATACATCGAAATTTTAGTTGCTATATATGGAAATCAAAAGGAATATTTGTTTTAATTAAAATACTTAACATTGTAAAATAATAACATCAAAAATTTCCTTCTGTTTTCCAGTTTCATATGTTTATATTACTTTTAACTTGAAATTATTAATTAATATTAATAAATTTTAAGATTAAATTCAAACTATATTTTTATAAATTGCAAATTATGAGTTTTTATTGCAGTGAAATAAAATTACAACTAAAAATATTAAAGTAAAAATTCAATTAGCTTTAATTGATGTTGAAAATGTATGAAATCAATATGTGATTTAATTATATATTCAAAATTAATATATTTATAAAATAATAATAATTGTTTTGATGAGGAAATTTTAAATTTAACGTTTTTTTTTATTTTGGATACGGCTATTTAAATCATGTGGAATTAAAGATTAGAGTATCTGAACACATCCCAGTTTATTAATAAATAATTACCACTTAATTACACTTTTTAACAATATTTTTTTTTAATATAAATTTATTATTTTTTGTTAATCCATTTTTAAAGAATAGCTTAAAATTATAATTTGTGATTAAAAAAATTTGAATTCTATTAAAAAAATCCGATATTTATTTAAAAACTTTAATTGAAATAATTTTAATTATATTTATATATACCATCAATAAAGATATATTATGTAAATATAAACATTATTATAAATATATAATTTGAATATGACATAATTCTACAGATACTTTTTTCTCTCTACTATGTTTATTTTTGTTATACTCAAATTATACAAATAAAAATATCCTTTTTAAAACCAAAAATGTTTAAACCTCAAAAATGTAAATAAATAAAATAATACAAATATAAATATTTATTTGACTTTATTTTCAATTGATAAACAACAAACTTTTTAGTAAAATAATATATAAATATTTATATTATATAAAACAAGGCAGGAAGGATCATTTAAATGGTTTATATAATAAATATATTATTTTGCTAAGAAGTACATGGATTTAATATTAAAAGCTTGATAATATATTATATATACATATGTATATAACAAATAAAGAAATGGAACTTTATTTTGGCACCATACAGTGCCGTATTTGTAATTTTTGCCTCCCCTAGACAATGAATACTGAATAATTTATAAGTAATTGATGTTTAAGCAACAAATTCAATCAATGAATTGCTCAACAACAATCAACAAAATCAATTTCTATTGATTGTAATTTTAAATTAGTGACACTTATAAAATTGCTTTTGTGTCAATTTATTTGAATGCTAATATTTTGAGCTTGGATTCTAACTTTGAGATCATACAGTATCATCTTCTGATAGTTGTTGTAATACTTGAAAAATTTCCGTAAAAGCTTTACAGGGATCATAACAGCAATACCATCTATAATACTATATTAGAACGATTTTGAATATAGCGTTCATTTAAAATAACAAGCTTTCCCTTTATATAATTTAATTATAGATTTTTTAAATTTCTTTCATTTTAATTCAACCACCCTATTTCGAATGATGCCATTAGCCAATTGCCTATACATTTGTATGTTAGTATAAATGCGACCATGGCACCACAATAATAATATATATAAATACGAAAATTATACAATATTTTCTGTCTACAAATTTATAGATTTTTCCCAAATTTAAATACATAACAACAAACTTTTTAGATAAACATTTTCTATATTATATATATGTATATATATTTATAAAAAAACACGGTGTATATAATAATGGTAGTATATTATATATAAAAATGTATATAAACATACAAATAATTTAGTATAAATTTAATTGGAAAATATATTTTTATAGGTCACGTGCAAAATAAAAGGATAAAAACCATCCTAGTATATATTAGTATATAATACGAATAATATATAATCGTTTATATATAGAATTTATTTATGTCAACATATAGTTTGTATATAAATGAAGTATACATAACAACATAACTAAATAGAATACAAAAAAAAAAAGGAAAACATCCTTATTAATGCGGATAAACCTAAATTAACACTATTTTTAAATATACCATAATATTTATTCAGTTTTTAACTTTCTAGAATATATTATAACACACTTTTTTAAACTACTAAATGACCTTAATTCCACCCGCAAGGATTACGACAAATCAGCCCGAAAATATTATAATTTGAAATTATCTTTTCACTTGTTTTTTTTTTTGTTAATAAATGCATAAATTTATAATTAAAATTTGAATATTTTATATAAATTGATTTTAATAATTTGTTTCTGAGTTGGAATTGTTAATCAAAATCTTTGGTTTATTTAAAGGGATATATTATAAGTGCAACGAAATTGATCAAAATAAAATATTGACAAGAACACGAGGTTTAAACTTTTATTTATTTTTCTTTTTGGTTTCCGAATCGTTTCGAATATAAAAAAAATACAATAAAAATTGATTTTAGTACTTTTAAAACAGAGCGTATATTAGTAGTATAGTAAATAATATAAAATATACTGCAGCAAGAATATTATATTTAGTATATGTATAAAAAATATTTATATACTAATACAATATAAGTTTATATACGAAATACGAAAGGATATAGTTTTATATATTTGTGTTATTTTACTAAATTATTATTTATATAAGAGAAACACACAAAGTTTTAAATTTTCGGAATGCGCCAACGCAGAAAATAGGGAAATTTGTTTAAAAACATACACGTTTATTGTTGTTGTTGTTTTTTTTTTATGGGGAAAATAGGATTAAGAATTTTCCGTTTTATTTTGAAATTAACCAATTAATCAAAATAATATATTAGGAGTTATTCAATATTAAATGAATATCGTTAAAGTTGTTCTTATAAAGACAAATTTTTAATTAATTCATATTCATATTTGTTTTATGGATTACTATTTCAGAAGTTTTGTAACCGAGAGTGTAAACTACAACCGATTAAAATCATATTTTTAGTAATAAATTTCATTAAATTTTAATGTAAATTTTAATATTTACAAAGACTGAATATAACTTGTGAAAATTTTCATACTTTGTTGTTTCAGAAATATAATTCAAGAATAAAATTTAATTAGATTTAATTTATATTTATTTATCTTTTTTCTAAACATATATAATTACAAGATATTTTTAATTTTCATCACATAAATAATATAATACACAAATATTTATGAAATTTGTCTTATTTTCATAGAATAATATTATCAACAATTAAAATTTATTTATATTTTTAATGTTGCATAATCATTTTTATTACACTGATATATTTTTCGAATTTAAATAAATAATAATTTTAGGTAATTGCAAAAACAAAAGTTAATTTAAATAACAAAACTTATATTGTATATGAAACTTATTAATTATTAATAATAAAAAGATTTACTAAACCAATGTTTGAAAATTAATTCAAAATTGTTTATGATTACAAAAAAAAAGAAAAAGAAAAAATAAACGAAGTAAAAAATGAAATTAAAAAAATTCTATATTTTTCTTCTTCTTTAAATGTGAAGATTGTGTATATGTGCTATAAACTAACATTGAAGGCATCATTTTATTTTATCATCACCAATTTGTACTCCACAAAATAAAAATATAACTTATATTTTGCTTTTGTAATTCTTTTACGAATATGATGTATTTGGGTTCACATTAATCATTTCCGCGGTTCTATAAAAAGAAAAAAAGAAATAAATAAAATTTTTGATTACAGTTTTTTTTTGTTTATAATGTGATAATAACTAAAAATGCTAATTTTTTATTTATTATAGAAAAAACTAATTATAATTATTAAAAAAAATTAAATGTAAATCTATATTTAGTACGAGAAACTGATAAAAAAAAAATATTTACATTATCTATAAATGAATTCAATTTGCTATTCAAATCAGTGTAGAATTTTTATCGTAAAAAACAGACAAAACATATTGTTGATTTTTAAACCTTTTTTCGTTGATTTTCTTATCTCAATATTATCCATACAATTATTAATCATAGAAATATAATATAAAACTGATAAAAACATACAAACCTTTTGCTACATTTGATATGTATAAATAAAAGTACTATTCCCAATAGTAAACATATACAACCAACAACAATATAAGCTATACCAAGGAAAGGATTTTTGCCGCCTAGTAACGATGTTGTTGATAGAATCATTTTTTTGGTACCATCAAAATGACTGACAGGATATCCTAAAATATAAAAATGAATACTGTGTGCGGAATTTATTCTATTTTATAATCTTACGATAAGTAACATGTAGAGTATAGTTTCCTTTACGTAAACCTTGTGTAAAATACATTTGACTATGATCAATACGACGATATAATTTTCGGAAACTTGGTAAAGCAGCTGTTCGCATCCATACAATAAAATCTTCATTCTTAAAAGATAATCATATTAAGTAATTATTTAAGAATTTACACAAAATACACAATTATATTTTAAATAATTAGGTGGTACAACACAAATTCTATTAAAAAATAATACAAATACTTATATTACCTGGAAACCATTATTGCCATCGTTATCTGGATCAAGTTCCCATAGATCAACAGTCCAAGCTTTTGGTCTGGCAAAATTTTGAAGAGCTTTAAATAAATCATATTGTTAAAAATTTAATATAATGACAAATCTCTTATTATGCACCTGTTTTTAAATCACCATTTGGATTACGAAATTTAATTTCTTTATCTGATGGCCAGGCAATTCCAGTATTAAGTAATTTAACAACACCATAATCTAATGAGGTTAGCTCTAGTGTATCTACAATTTAAATATTATATATAAACATGATTTTTAACAGATTCTAAATACTAATACCATTAAAAAGTGAATTTGCAATAGCACCACATGGTGCTATTGGTTTATTATCCTTATAATCAAATGGCATACAATCTGTTGATACATCATAAGAAAGGCGTCCAATTAATTGATCATCATCACGAGATTTAACATAACGTCGATGATTTTGATAATAATTAGTTAAACCATAATACATATAAACTTTTTCCTAAAAATATTTAAGCGCAAGTTAATATATTGAAAATTTAGTTCTTTTATATTTAAAAAAGAATATATACTGACCTCAAAATCTTTATCCAATTCAAATTTTATATCACATTTACATTCTTTATTTGTATATGTTTTTAAAAAATCGGAACAAGTTTGATTAGTAGCTGAATCAATTCGAATACAATCTGTATAATCAATTATACGTTCAGAAACTTTATCTGAAAAATATAATAATGCAATTCCAACTGGTATAAATGCTATGCCAATAATAAAAAATGTTGGTAAAACTGTTCCTGCTGTTAATACTGGTTGCCATGCTGGTAATCTTTGTTGTTTAAATGCTGAATCTATAAATATTTCATAGTAATTTAAATTTTTAATGAAAATTACATCAATATCATTTTTAATCAATATCAATAAAAAAAATATTAGTCACCTTTAGGACGTTTTGATTTCTCAATTATTTCAACACTTTCTGTTGCTGCTGGTGTACTCATATTTGTATACTGTTGTTTAATTTAAAACAAATTGATTATAGAGTTGAAATAATTTTATAGTAATTTTATTTTCTAATTTTCTAATTAATTTTATAAATTTATACAAATTTTTACTTTTTTTTACTGACATTTGTTGATTTACATTTTTTTGATATTCAAATTTAATAATGTTTTCCAATTTGATTGTCAGACAGACATAATTACTTTTTTGTTTGATGCAAATGTCATAAAAGCAGGCTGCATTCTTGAAGGCTGGAGTATCGAAATTTGTGTATTCCAAATTGAATTTAAGCTGTATAAACAGATGAAAAGTTTATTTATTTTAAAGTAGATTATTTAAATTTACATTTACACATAAAACGTAATAAATTTAATTTTTTGACGGTTAATCATACTTTCAGTTCGTCGACGTTTGGAAAATGGACTATGATTTAAAAAAAATGTGTATGAGCAATCATCTATCACTACCTTCTTAAAACTAATATGAAAATAACTTTTATATTTCAAAAATATTACATGCTGTTGGTTATTAATAAAATATTCCAGTTAGATGAAAACTTACGATCAAATATTCAAAAGTTTCTCATACGATATTAAATGAAATATATGTACATTTTATAAATCAACTGTTTTCATATACGGTAACACTATTTTTTAACAGCTGGCGATATAATTTTTAAAAATGTCAAATTGCTACTACAGTAAAAATACGGTACGCATAAAATTTTAAAAGTTGATCTGTTGAGTGTGATGAAAAATAGTTAAATTAAGTTGTTTTAGTTGTAAAGTGATTGTTTCGGACGGATAATTTTATTTTTAATTTTATTGTTTTCTAAAATGGATAGTGTTTTAAATGTTTTCTCAAAGTACAAACAAGATTCTAAAAATTTATCCCGTGATGATTTTGATGGTGGACCAGTTAGTTTAGATGAAATAGAAAATGGTTTATATTTAGGTGGAAAAAATCATGTTTATACAATAAATAATTTTCACAAATATAATTTAAATAATAATATTTTTTTTTTAGGTAATTTAACTGCTGCAATGAATATGGACACATTAAAAACTTTCAATATAAATCATATTCTAACATTGGATTCAGTACCTCTACCAACTTATATCACTGAAAAATCTTGGTTAACCACTAAATATGTACACAGTAAGTAAAATAGAAACCCTTCGAAATTTGCTTTTGAAAAAGGATTTAGGTTAAGTACATCTTAAAGGCAAAGATTATCTCCTCTTTGAAAAGTTTAACTACTAAATCATGAATATTTAATTTTATTTTTTTATGTATATTGACATTGTATTGTATACAAAATAAAAATGTTTTTAAATAATTTATATTATATATAGTTTCTGATGTCCCCAAAGAAGATATTCTTCATCACTTGGATGAAAGTATTGAATTTATAAATACAGCATTGAATAAAAATAATAAGATTTTAGTACATTGTTATTTTGGTGTTAGTCGCAGCTCATCTATAATAATCGCATATATAATGAAAAAACATAATTTAGAATATAATCAAGCATTTGAATTAATTAAATCAATACGGAAATTTGTGCAACCAAATTCAGGTTTTATATTTCAATTGAAATTATATAAACGAATGAATTGTAAAATTGATCGTAATTATCAAAAATATAAAACATATCGTTTAAGATTAGCAGCAGATAGTGTTAAGAAAGGTAAAATAACATTTTTCGTATATGAGTATTGTTAAAATTTTAATAAAATTAATCGTTTTTATAGCTAAAATTCTACCACAATCTTATATGGATATAATTAAATCTGATCCCTGTATAATACAAGAAAATCCTGAACCAATTGTATATCGATGTCGTAAATGCCGTCGTGTTGTAGCAAATAAAACAAATATTTTATGGCATACAGATAAAAAATATGATTTAACAGTACAACCACCGAAAACACCATTAGATGAAAATAATATAGTTAATCAGCAAGTTACCGAACAAATAAAAAATATATCAATACAAGATATATCTGACCAACAGCAAATTGAGTCGACAATATGCAAAAATATATTATTTTTGGAACCAATTGCTTGGATGAAAGATATTTTACATAATACACAAGGCCGTTTAAATTGTCCAAAATGTACACAAAAACTAGGCAGTTTTAGTTGGATTAATGGTAAAAACTATGACAATTTTTTTTATAATAAATAGGAAACGGAGCAAAAATTTAATTTACGTATTTTGGTGAAATTGTTTTCAGTAAAAACTGTATTTTTTTGTTTTTAATTTACCTAGATTAATTCTATATGCATTTCATATTTAATCCAATACGGAGAGATGTATTTAAATTATATTTTTTGAAAAAGAAGACTTATAAATATTACACTACTCTACGCTGTTAGTGCAGTCCATCTATTTATTGTTGAAAAAATAATTAAATAAAATTGCTAAATAATTTAATAAAACATGTCAATATTTTTAGAATCCACACTTCCCACAAATAAAAGAAATAGTCTCTGTATACTGAGATTGTCACTTTCACTTTACTATATCTATTATCTGTAGCTTTGCAAATTGATGAACAGTTGTTAAAGAGAAAACTTGTATAAGGAAATCTTCATAACATATTTCATTATGCACTTTAAATTTCTATAAACTCAATTGTATTACAAAAAAAAATTAAAAAAACAACGAATTTAAATAATTATTATTATTTCTTTATTATCGTAAAATATATATATAATCTCTGTTTTTGTTTTATTTACAATAAATATTGTTACATATTTTAATGATATTAGGTTCATTTTTTTTTTTTGGTTTTTTATTCAATTTGAAATACTTTTTGTTTATTTCTTTTTTTATTTTTGCAAGATTTTCAATAAAACACATAGATAAATACATTTTTTGATTTGTTTTCAAATACTGTAATATATATATATTTTTTTTATATGGTTTTAACAATTTATTATAAAATAAATTTAATAAAAAATTTAATGTTTTCTGTCTGTTTCTTTAAAGGTTGTCATTGTCCTTGTGGTGCTGAAATATCACCGGCATTTTATTTGGTACCATCAAAAGTTGAATTATCAAAATCAGTACAGAATGTTCAAATGACTGTTTAAACAAATTTATATTTAGTATAATACAATTTTGATCATCTTCCATTTTACAAAAAATAAATAAAAATAAAATAATTAAATTTGGATTTTTCTATAAATATATTATTATATAAATAATAAATGGTACTAATTATATTTGTATACAATTACAAGTTTTTTGTTTGTTATAATTACTATATCATATTGTTAGTTTATTATATAATTATTTAAATTGTAGCTAGAGTTTATTTTTAAAAATGTTAACAATTAAGTTTGTATTCATTGAATAGTATAAATGCGTAAAATATTCAAAATTTGAATATTTTTCTGGTGAAATAATAAAATGTATTTATTGAAAAATAAGCTTAACTGAAGCGTGACAATTTCTATGTTATTATTACGTTTAAATCAAAATATTTAAGTTTATTTTTTTTTGCATAGGAACCAATCAATTGCCAAAAAAAAAAAAATCTAATTAATTATACTTGTTAATATCGTAATTCATAAAATTGTCGATCAAGTTCAACTGTGTTATTTTTTGTAATTAAATACATTATATTGAATAAAAAAAAATAATATTATTTTAATATAACTTTAACGCTTCAAAAATAAAAACCAAAAACAAAAATAAATCAAAACATATTTTTATAATTGCGTAATTAGAATTAAATTTAGTATTTAATAGGTTTCATTAATTTAATTTTGCTTATTAAAAATTAAAATTGATAAAATAATCATATATGAAACTAAAAAAAGTCTGTTATTTTAAAGTCTGTTAAAAAATTATACAAAAAAAATATTTAAATTAAAAATTAAAGAAAGTAAAAGCAATTTTTTGCTATAGTTTGAATAAATTATTTTTGCAAATTACAATTATTTTAAGCTTATTATAAAATTTAAAAAAATATATATGTTTTAGTATAAATTCCGACATAATTAGGCTATTTGAATGACAACACTAATTAATTAATGAATTAATATTATTATAGGCCAAATGAAAATCGTATTTATATATTTTATTTTCCAATTCAAATAATTCGAATTGTGTCGTTATAAATTATTAGATTCTAAAATATATATATATGCTTTCCAAACAAATTAAAAGCATTAAATTCGAGTGAAGTAACACAAAAAATTGACAATATTTATTAGTAATAGTTTTGCTGCTTTTAATAAAATATTTATTAAATGTATAAAATAAAATTGAAATATATTATTGTATGAAAATAAATAAAATGTATTAAATGCAATTTAATGTTAACTCAATGTAAATGTCTTCATATAAATATATATAATAGTTTTACTGTTTTTATAAATAGTGTTTTAGTAATTAGAATTAGTAGTTTATTTTATTTTTTTGTAATGATTTTTTATTTTATTTAAAAAATTTATCTAATTAAGAAGAACTATGACAGAGAATATAGGAATTAATAAGAAAAATAGTGAATTATTTAATTGGTTTAGGTACATAGAAAACATTTTATTTGAAAATAAATTTTTAATTATTTTCTATAAAAATTTATTACAGAGATTCCCTAAATATAGAAGATTTTTATGTTTTTTTTTTTTTTTTTTGTTAATTTATATAAATGTTTCTTTAGTTTTGATTCATTTTTATAATAGATTTTTATATATTGCACATATTTTTATATATGAAAATTTTATTAGAGATTTTATATAGATTTTATTTTTATATATATTTTTGATTTAATTTTATGACCATTTATCAGGTGTGAGCTTTGAGCTTTTTCTATTCAATATAAATAATTTTAACAGAAATAGTAAAAAATAAAAAAATAGAAGATTATAAAATATATAAAATTACACACAACATTTTGCAGAATTATTAATAAGTGTAATCAGTCCAAATTATTTACAACTTCTCAACATAAGAAACTTAATTTTTTTTTTACAATAAAATTTAATTTATAAAATTAAACTTTTGTACAAAATTTAAATCATCTTTTTCTATTCAAGTAAATAACCTATCTTAAAATTATTTTTATTTTTTTTAATCAAAATTTAATATTTTCTATCTAGAAAGAAAATAACAAATTAATTTTAATTATTATTTTTATAGAAATAATATTAAGTGTAAATTATTTTACAAAATAGTTTTATAATTAATGTTTAGTGTTGATAGAATATTTTCACTTTTATAGACTAATAAATTAATTAATGTCAGATAGTTTTTACTGGTGTAAGGATACAAAATAAGCTGTTAAAATGCAACAATTATAAAATGTTATAATTCATATTTAAATGTCAACATAATATGATCACTGGAGGTAATATTGGACACTGGAGCTAATATATGATAGTAATTAGTAATTATTATTTTATTTGAATTAATTTTAGCACACATGATATTTTCCTTATGTAGTTGGAGTCTGTAAAATTTCTGGGGGTTCATTTTAAAATCCTCATCAAAAATCCATTTCCAAAACTATGCTAAAATGGACTTCGGTGGCATATCTTTCACTATTGAAAGAAGTAAAACAATTAAAACTTTACGAACTATTTGTCTCTCCCTCATTTAGAAAAATCCCCTCAAGAAATGAAATGACTCATGCAAGTAAATTATAAGAAAGAATGAATAAGAACGATTTTATCGTACTCTTTCACTTCTTACAGATTTAGCTCTGCGTTTTCTGCTTATTCAACATAACTACAAGTTAACTGATACCCCTCGGTTAGCAATTTTTTTAAAAAAATACAAAATCATGTATTTAGAACCCTACACCTGCGGTATCTGGTCAACTCAGGAAAATCATCTTCAATAAAATAGCTTTATTATTGGTGTCACCTCTGCAAAGCATCACCATCTTATATATAATACGTAATCGTGAAGTAATCGGGAATCAATAATTGGGTATTATTTCCATTCAATGGATACTATAACAATTCCATTTTACAGAACCACAAATCTTAATATATTTCATCACAATTTGATTACATCATGAATTTAAATAATAATTTCCTTATGAAAAAAATACCAACAAAATAAAAATAATATGAAATAAAAATTTATTTAAGAGTTTTTGTTTTCTTTTACATGATAATATCTAATAAAAAAAAAACATACAAATTATTTTTGTTTTAAACTTAAATTATAATTGATTAACAAAATATATATATTTTTTTTATCTCGATTTACTTAGAAAAAATATAATAAGTAATTATGAAAAACCTTAAAAAACCATTTTTTTTTTAAATAAACGACTTATTAAATATTTAAAAATTCGAATATATTTTAACGTACTCGTAACAAAGAAAAAAAAAAGGAAATTAAATTTATATAAATTACAAAAATTAACAGATATTTTTATAATTGTTGTTTATGAAAAAGATTTACCTAAGAAATTTTTGTACTACGTTTTTTTCTTATTAACATTACACAATTTTTTTTTTTTATTTTGGAAAAGGTTTGGGGTTTTATTTTAATATACACGATTGTGAATTGAAAATTTATTAAGTTGTGGAATGTTTAAGATTTTTTAAAAATTTTGTTACAAAAACAAAATAAAAACAAAAAATAATTTATAAAATATAATTCTCCCGTAACTTAAGAAATATTTTAATTCACATTCGTGTGTAATGAGATTAAAATTTTTATATGTATTTTAAAATTATTAGAAAATTGAATAAAAATAATATTATATATAAAAAAAAAATAATTTATATAAAATTTACACATTAAAAAAATTAGTTTTATTTTGAATTAATTTGTTCGTAATAAAAAAATAGGAATTTAAACCTTTATTATTTGTGGACAGTGAAAAACAGCATTTACTAAAATTATTTAATATTAAACAATTTCTTTTTAAACTTATTTCGAGTGTTAACATTCTCTTTTGATTTGACATTTTTATATAATGAAATTTATAAATATTATTTCTTGTATTTTGAATAAATTAGACAAATATGTAACAAATATGAACTGTGGAACATAAATATATTAAAATAATTTTTACTAGTTTTTTTTTTCTACTTTATAATACATAGAAAATTGAAATAAATAGAAAATTATTTAAAATAAAATCGATTTTATTTAAATTAATTACAATTCAAAAAAATATAATAAAATTATATATAAAAAAAACATAGTAAAATTAATTTATTAAATAATTTCATTTGAATTGTAACAATTTTCATTTGACTTTCTTCAAAAATTCGAAATTGCAATATTAATTAGTAGTACACTGCTATAATTCTAGGTTTTCTCTTTAATCCCAGTCCACAATTTGTTAACATTTCTTTTTTTCTTTAATTATATTTATAACAATTTTCATTTACATATTATATATTTTTCAAAAAAAAAAAAAAATTATTTTAAGCTTTTTATTTTTCATTTTATTATTTTTATAAATATTTATTTAATTTTTTTTTTTTTTTATTAATTTTCTTTCTTTTTTTTTCAATAATATTTTTACTTATATTCACAGCTTATCTCATAAAAATGTCTTAATCTTAGCCTTAAGAGAATTTCTTTTTTTTTCGACAATTATATATATATTATCATCATTATTAATAGAACTGTTAATGGCAATGTTCTGTAACATCAACAATAACTGATTTTTTCCAACAGAATAAAAAGTAACCAACAGCAGCACCAAATACAACAGCCATACATAACCATACATTATATGTCATAAATATTAACATTAATAAAAATGATAAAGTTACTTGAATTATATGTAAAAATGTTTGATAAAGATGCATCAATGAAAATATTGACGGTCTGGAATAATAAAAATTAAATAAATTAAAATATTATTGAGTAAAAATAAAATTTAATTATTAATATAATTATTAAACAAGCAATAAATAATATAATATTCTACAATTTTTATTAGAAAATATGGAAACTTCGAAAAGAAAAATGTTAGAAAATACAAAATATTATTTAAAAGCAAATTAATCAAAAAAATTGTGGACTGTAAGTTTGAATATTCAATCGTACAATACAAATTAACTCCAAACTATCAGAAAAAAGCTACGATTTTGTAAGAAAAGGACGAAGTTTATGAAATCGGACATCTTGTAGGAAAGTTATATATCTACTTACCAGTCCCTCGACTGTCGCTAGGCAGAGTGTGAGTGTGACAGGTACAATTAAGTACTTGAGTAGCAATGTATTAGAAGGGTTCTCGAATTTAATGGTTTTTTTGGGGTATTACTTTCGCCGAAATAGAAATTTGTGGTATAGAACATTGCTCAACATTCTTCTCAACTTAAATATTAGTCAGAAAACAAGAAAATACATAAATAAAACCATATTTTTTTAAAGAAACGAATTTATAATATCATACATTTTTTTTATAATTTAAAATATGGAAAATAAAATATGGAAATTATGAAAAATAATTAAATTTACATATTTTAACAATTAAAAGATAATATTAAAATTATGTAAAAGATTTTTAGATATAATTTTAAAAAAGAACAATTTTTATCTGTTACATTAATTATGAGGAAATATTTTACGAAACAAATACTCGAGTCAACTAAAATTTTCTGAAACAGATTCAAAACGTCTTAGACGTGCGACTTTAATTCATATTTCGCGGCTTTATTTTTCATTTAAAACATAAGTTAATTACGACGACCTTAATTTATAATAAAAGGAACAAATTGCACAATATTATAAAAAGTCTATTAAAAATATATACGTTTATTGAAAGCGCTTCAGGAATAATGAACATAAAATTTGAAATCGAAAATATCTTGTTTAAATAATAATATTTTTGATATATATTGCCATATAAATAATTAACTAACAATATTACATATATGTAATTGAATCTACTTCAAATAAATAAGGTTCAAAAAAATACAAATAGATTTTTGAATGTCCTTCAGAAATTGTTATGGTAATTATTATTCATTTTTTATGTAAATAATGTTGATAAATTTCTTTGCTTATAATTCTATAAAAAGAAATCATTAAAAATTGACACTGTTCAATACATATATCTACAAAAAAATGCTTGAACAAAAAAAAACTATAATTAAATGTAAATTAAACATTTTTCTATGTGGAACATTTTTTTTATTCTTCTTTTTTCCATGTTTCAGGTGACAGAGATTCAGAATCCGAAAAATAAATTTTCGTGTCCGTCGGGTACAGAAAAATGTATGGAAAAAAGAGCACGCCGTGAGTCTATCAAACGATTACAAATAAAACTAAGACTATCTCGATTTTACTGAAAAATTGATGGTTATATAGAAAAAGGATGGATCTTTCCACTTTCATTTTTCACATATAAATAAGTCAGTGCCGCTAGCTAAAAACAAAAATTTGTAAGGTGTGGACCCAAGCCCCACTAGTGAAAAAATGTATATTTAAAATGGCTATAATATCTAGACTGTTTGTGATAGAATGTTGTTACTTAGTAGCTAGGTTCAACTAGATTTTAATTCCGGTCCAATTGATAGTGTGAGGGTGTTTTTTTAAAAAAATATAAGGTGCAAAATATGAATTATTTTAAAGTCAAGGATTTTTATTGGAAAAATGACTATAAAAATCAAGATCATACTTCCAGCCACCTTCATTTTACAAAAATGTCAAGTTCGAATCTATAAATTCTATATAATAACGAGTATATAAAGAATCTCAATTTATTTTATTGCTAGAGATTATATTGGAAAAACATTCTGAATAAAAATAAAAGGTCTTGTAACTTGCTAGATTAAGGTTCTTTCAAATCGTAAAACTATCTTAAAAGTCTAAAAACCAGAATATTTCGACAAGGCAGATATAAAGCAATCTACCATGATTGGCACACTTTTTTTTCCATTGAATAAATTTAAATATTATTTTACTAATATATGAATAAACTGAAAAATTATAGTAATTATTTATATTTAAAATCGGATAGACAATGTTAAAGCGCCAATAATTTATCTATATAAACATACTAAGTGAAACCAATAAAATTCACCCAGAAACGTGATTAAAATATACAAAAGAATTTTAGTATTTTAAATAAAAATTGCATAGAATTTTATTTCTTAAAAATCGTGTTTTATTTAAATACAACAAATGCATTAAAAAAACCCAAACATAAAAGTGCATTGAAAAATGTATTCTTAGATACTATACATAAAAGAAAAAGATTTTTTAAAAATAGATTAAGAATTAAAGATTTCGAAATTGAAATAAATAAAATATCGAATTCACATGTGTTTAAAAAAAATCAATTTATTTTCCGGCTGATAAATTTTACCTTGGAATATAATTATTATAATGGAAAATTGCCTTAAGATAAAATGATTTTTTTTTATTTTTATAGATTAGAAATGAGTTTTTGTCTTCTTACAAATGAACTCAGTTTCCATAAAAAATAGCAAAAACTAACTAAATTTTATAAATAAAAGAACTATTTAAAAAAAAAATCAATTCTAAAATTGTTTTGAATTGTTTAATTTAAAATCACGTCTCTGATCGATCGATCAAAAATAAAATCACCTGATATAATTTAAATAATTGGGTCTAAATTAAATTAGAAACTGATACAACATTTATTATGTCAAGAATAGAAAAGTGTGTTTTAAAACTAATTGGATAATTTTATATATTTTTAATCAGAAAATTGTGAATCATTGTAAAAATCTTGTAAACATTTTTGCATAAATATTTCTTTCTTGAATTTAATTAAAACATTTTTTGGGCAACATTTCTTCTAAAACGTAAGAGGAATTTTTATAAAGAGTAATTTCTGATATAATTAACTAATTTTTAATAATCTTAATTTTTCAAAATGATCGCACGTATTAAAATTTTATCCATTCGGATTATCCATTATAGTAAATTATATTATATTAATTTAGGGTGGTTAAAACATGAGACTCCTCCTCCACACACGACAACAAATTGTATACATATATGAACACTGTTAGTATTGAATGTATATCCGAGTAATTATTTCAGTAATTAGATTAAATTTTTGTTTTCGTTCCCCGATTTCCTGAATTAGATGGCTTTAAGAAGTTCCATAACAAAGATGTAAATTAGGTTAACAAAATAACTCAATTCGTATATTCGTCATTCGAGAAATTAGTCTTAAATACGTTTTTCATTATTAAAATTGAGTTGTGACTTCCATTCTACAGGCAACATACTGGCCAACTGATCGAAATAAAATACCAGATCTGCTCATATGGTTGTCAAAATAGCTTCAATCTTACAGAGAATTACAGCTTCAATCTTTTCAAAACAAGGTCCTACGTAACATAGTCAATGCTCTGTTGTATAAAAGTAACTACATTCTACACATAATGTAGCTAATGTATGTAATACATGAAAACAGACTACAGCGTCATGTAAATATTGAGGCAGTCAAACAATATTGAAGGTTGAAAAGAACTAAACCTCTTGATTTGGCTTATATGTAATGGAATGTTTTATAAATTGTATTACACGTTAGACTTAAGAATTCAGAAGCAAATTAATGGTTAGTCTCATGACTAGTTTTAATCAATGAAGGGATGTGTTTTTAGTGGGTGTAAATGTAAATCCAACATTACTAAGATGTTCGCCCGAGTTTCTTAGTGAGTCTTAACATTTTCAACAGAAAATTGAAATTGGTCTATTGGGCATATATCTTTTAGTTTATAGGATTTCAACTGAGAATATTACAGAATTCAAACCGAATGAAGTAAAATGAAACCGTGCATCATAGTAAATATTCATTAATGTTTCATCAAGATTATTAATCCTGAATACTGGGTCTAAATTTCACCAAAAATTATTTCAAATGCTCAAGGCGCAAGATCCAATAGTCTAAAAAAATAAAATTAGTTATACATCTAAAAAAACTTTCGAAGTTTCACATAAATTTCACTACATATACATTAAAAAAAACTTTTATTATTTTAATATAAACTAAAAACAAAAGCAAATAATTTAAATAAACAAAGAATACACATAAAAAATGAGAAATTTGTAAAAAAAAAAAAGAAAACATATTTTACTTACGGTTGTTTATGTATAACTTCTCCAACATAACTGAAAATGTGATAAATAAATTTAATGTTAGCAAAATGAATAAACAATTACAAAATAACAAAAGAAAAGAAAAACATGAAAAATTTGCTGGACAAAAGTTAATTAAATAGTAAAAACATAAATTATTAAAATTACAAAAATAAAAAAATTAAATTTTAAAATGATTTAAATATAATTAATTTGAAATTAATCGGATACTGAATTTAGTGTATGATAATTTAGTATATAGCCTAAAAAAATAATTATGTAAAGATTGTACTCCAAATTGCAATTCAAATAAAAAGTTTTAAACTTCAAATTCAGATTTTGATAGTTTAATTTTTCCTCAATCTTGTTGAAAACTTAACAACTGTATAATAACTTAATCAATAATGATTCTTTTGAAACAGCTGATGGCAATTTTATATCCACATCAGATAATCTGTGGTTGTAACCATTGCAATTTTCAAAAGATTCTTTAATTACATCAATCAAATGTTCAAATTAACCACACTTTTCTTTAAATTTATATAATTCTTCGAATTTTTGAGAATAATCTCTTCTTTTTCATTGTTTCGTAGAAATATCTCCATATAAATTTGATAAAAATATTTCAATCTTCAATATTGTTGTTATTTTAATGACAACGAATTGGTCTAAATCTAAACCATTTTGATAGTCTTGCTATGTTTCCATAGAATCTTCTAATGCTGGACAAATTAATAAATAGTTGGTTAAAATTTTTTTTGGTGAGTAGCTACACAGGTATGTCCAGTTTTTAATATGGACTGGGCAATTGCCTCCTTTCAATGAGCCTGAGCGATGGTGTTGTAAAATTTATTATTCTCATGATAACGGCTTGGTCTTCTTATTCTTTATTTTCTTGAAACTTTTTATAATATAATTAAGTATCAAGTATGACACATTACATAGTTTTTGCTATGGTGTCAAGTGTTGAAGATTTTGTAAATCTACTAAATATGTTTGAGCCTTAGCCGTTTGAAAATTGGAGGTACTCCTTCTGAACGAAAAGCATTTAGGTGAAACTGAAAGATCTCGCTTACGTGGAACTGATAATTAAATATAAATTATTTTGCGATAGTTTAAGTTGTCAGCTTTATCAAAACGATGAATTTTGAGTGGACAAACTCTATATTTTATTTTAAGTATGATGACAAAATATGAATAACTGCATTTACTCTATTTCTACTAATTCATTATCTCTAAATTATGTTTTTGTTTCGATTTTCATCATTATACACTATAATCAATCATACACTAAAATTCCGAATCACCAAAATCAAATTATAATAATTTGTATATACAAAAATAAAATACTTACTGTACTGCTGGTGCTGGTCGATTTTCTTCATTTGATGATATACCTTTTTCTGGCATCGATACAGGTCGATATTCAAGTAAATTATATGTTTTCCAAAATAAATATTCCCTGTAATATTTTAAACCTTCATATAATGTTGCCATTAAAAATATTGCAAACATTGATCCAATAAGTCCACCAATTGTACTAATTTGCCATTGTGTAAATAAAATTGTTTCATTATAACCAAAGTGAAACTAAAATTATAATTATTAATTATTTAAAATATATTTATTAAATAAGTTTTATAAATTATTCTTACAGCCATTGACATCATATGTTCTATTGTTGTACCAGTACCACCATGCATATGCATTGAATGATCATGTTGTGTATAATCTACATCTAAACCAATTGATTTTGGATTTGGTGGTGTTACTGTACCATGCATATGTCCATGATTACTATGAATATTATCCGGTGTTATAGCATAATTAATATCTGCTGTATATATAATAAAAATATTTAAATAATTATTTTATTTTATGTAATCACCAGAGAGCATAATAAATTACAAACCTGCATTTTGTATTTCATGCTGTGAATGATCCATATTTGTAATTGTGTCGGTTGATTCTTAATAGAATTGTCTTAATAATTTACCTGAAAATGATAGAAAAAGAAAAAGAAAGGTAAAGTAAAATATTTCATAACCATAAGTTATTGTAAAAGTTTCATAAATATTAAAGAATATTGTTAACATTTAAAAGAAAATATGGAAAAAATATGAGATTTACAAAAGTATACGAAGTTTCTTTCTGTAATCAGATTTTTGTATTAAAAAAAATTGTATTGTTTTAAATGTTGCGAACAGATTTTTTAAGAATGGTTTTATATTGATAAAAAGAACGTCAGAATAAGTAGTGGAAGGTGCGATTATTATTGTGAAGAAATATCGTCGAAATAAGGTAGTCAATGGCAAAACCACATAGTAAATATTGTACTATCATCTATCAGTATTTAATTAAATAGTAATCGAGTATATAAACCTCATCAATCTCAGACACAAGGATCCATCCTTTAACCAAGAAAATGGGAACCCAAGAAAGAGACCGTTTATTTCATTAGTTGCATTTAATTAAAATGGTAAACTTCAAAATTAACAATATTGCACAACAAGCAATAATATTGTGAATGAATCAACCAAGTTCAAGGTGAAAATTTAAGATAGAATGATAAATAACCGATCTGGATATTTGTTATGATACGTTTGTATGTTGAGTCGGAGGCAAACAATGAATTTGATATTCAATCGTAGACGAACAGTAATGCGATTTTCGAATATGTTTATAGAAGTACGTAAATTAAAGTTGATGCCTTGCTGTTTCATTATTGACTGGTACTCTGTATTTATCATTAAATATTCGTCATCTGTCAAGCCAATTTTAAAGAGAGGATAATGCATAATATATCCTGTTAGTCGGATCTTTTATTCATTACGACAGTGAAGACAGTACAACTTTGCAAATGTTTATAGCTTGACAAACTTTTCAATGGAATTGAAACTATACTAATTTTTGAATAATAGATATACGAAATCATTCAGAAATTACTGAAACAATTATGGGAAATTGTGGCACTTTACATTGTTGATAAAAATGGTGTAACCGTGTAGGTTACATATACAATTCCTGGGTCTGTTTATCCAATAATCTGATCAAATAGTAAAATTACAGAAACATTAAGGCTAGATAAAAATGCTAACAATTTAGGTAATATTGTCTAAACTAACTAAAACTGAAGTCCACATAAAACTAGTAGTTAGAGTACATCGAATTTATATATTATATGATAAGAAAGAGGCTTAAGCATGTACTAGACACCATTGGGATTGTCCTCGAAATAAAAGAATGAAAAAAGAACATTAAAATTTTAAAGAATTTCAGAATTTGGAAGTCATTTTTAATGTTTACAATTATATACTTAAATTATTATGAATTTTATCTTTATAGTGGTCCTTGACACTTATTATATTTAAAATCTTGATTAGTGATGTTTATATAATTATATTTAATATTTATCTGTCTGCCAGTACAATATTTTGGTAAAATCACATTTAAATCTTTCACTGTCATAATATTCTTATTAAAATTAAATAATATTTTCATTGCTATTGTTATCTAAACATAATAAATTGTTTATATTCCAAGGTGTTTTAAATAATTTATATTTTAAAATAATTAAAAAATAACATTCATACATTAAATTTTAAAAACTTATTATTAAAAGAATTATTGACAACTGAAATGTTATAAAAATTTTCAAATAGAATTAGCAATGTCGCCTCTATATAGCACATTTCTATTTTAAACAAAATTTACCAGCAAAAGAATTATAATTATTCATTACAACTTTGTAAATTAATTGAATTTATATAAAAAAAAATACTCCTACTAAAATTTTGTATAAATTAAAAATAAATAATTTATTAAAATATCGGACAGGTACCCGAAATATAATTTTGTCCACCCTGTAACAGACAACATGTAGTTCATCTTTCCCACTATCATAAATTTTTGGATAACGAATTATTTTAAGAAATAATTTAATTGGTAAGCACAGAACGTACACCGGATTTGACCACGTCTGTTAATTTCCTATGGGGTTTCCTCAAAGAGCGGAAATATGAAAACAAGCCTCGGATTATAGACCAGCAAATTGAGATTATACAGTACTTTACAGATATAATAAGGAGTAGGATGAGTAGAATCAAATGTTGACCAGTTGAATGTAAGTCATTCTGAGCCTCAGTGATTTTATTTAAACACAATTCTAATTCGTAGATGCTTTATTTTAAATCTATTAAAATTTACTAAAATCTTTAAACAGCACACTTTTAAGCGGTCTTGTTCGATTTCATCATATCCATGCATTGGTGATGGTTCTTTTTCATTACCAATTTCAACTATTCATATTAATTTTAAAGTAACATTTAACCAAATTATAAAGGACAATTTAGGTAAATATTTTTCAATAAGTTATATATATAGTCAGTTATGAATGAATTTATGAATTAATTATTTTATATGAACTTGAATTGTTTTTTGGCATATTAATTGAAAATTATAATTAAAACATACAACAATATTTACACTCATTTCCATAACAAATAATTACATAATAAAAAATGTAGTATAATTTAAAATGGCAAAAATTAATTTCGAAAAAAAAATCTTTTTCAAATGTTTACATTGGATTCTCTTTTTATATAAGAAATTTGTTATAAATTTCTGTTTTTCTCGGTATTTTTCGAAAATAAATATAAATTTTATTATTATATACGAGCCCTGTGTCATCGAATCTCGTACGGCTATTAAAATTTAAGATATTTTAACCAAAGCATAACCTTTACCAACTGGAAAAGAAAAGGAGATAAGATTAGGTTATAAAGAACACGCAGTTTGGTAAACTAAAAAGAAATTAGAGTTACCAAATATAAAAATTAAGGATATCATTCCATTTCCTTTAAACGTAGAGTTAAATTTCGTACAAGGCTAGTGGTAAAGAAGGGCTGCAAGTCGAACAAAGATGTTAAAATCCATTAATGGCATTAATAACCAACATATTTTAACATAAATATCTGGCGACTTTAATAGAATTTTGGGATTTTAATCATGATATTACATTTTAACTGGACACAGCTAAAATTACCAGGAAATGGTTAAATGACAACAATATAAATTTCATGCAGTGTAAATTTTATCAACACCAGATCCGAATCCTATTGAAAATTTGTGGGGATTTATTAAAACGAAATTGAGATGTGTTCGCCCAAGAAGTAAATTTAAATTGCGGAAGAAATCGGAAATAATTTATCTTACGAAAAGTGTTGCTGCAAAATTTAATTGTACAAAATTTGTTAAATTTATATGCAGAACTTTTCTTAAATTTACCTTACACTTTAGTAGTCGGTCGAAGATTACTGATGCCGGGGTTGTACAATTTATTATTATTATATATATTTTTGAAACCAGACTGTCTTATGAAACTAACTGATGGTAAATTTATTTCCTGTAATTAATGCATATAAATATGAGATTGGGTAAATTATAATTAACATATACAATATTTTTTGTGTAACAAATTCTACTAATAATAATAATATAGACAAAAAAATCATGATTATTATGTGCATAATAATTAAATGACATTTTTGTTATACGTTATAAAAAACAAATTGTATGTAAATTTATAATTTTGTAATAATACACTCATAAATATGCATTGACAAAATGCATTTATATACTATTGAAAATTATCCTTCAAATGCACGTATACATCCGGTAAAAGGATATGCAGACAAGGTCATGTTCAATTTGTTTATTTTTATTTTTTTTAGGTGAGGAGAGAAATACTATCCAGGTTGTTTACGTGCTTATATAAAATATTATATTTACGAGGGCGACACAGTAAATCCATCAGTCATAAAACAAAAATGTTGTTAAGTTTTTTCATATTGTTATAATTCATAAAAATATAAAATAAATTTCATTAAAATCTGTTAATTTATTTGTTGTTCGCCAGCTGTAATAATAGTCCACAAAACTGTAGCTGTAATAATATTAGAAATCCAGTTTACCATAGTTTACCATATTTTGCATGGTTGCCACATTTCCTATACCATGACCAAATACGTTTTCGAATCTCCATATTTCTCAAGTGTGTTTGAAACGTTTTAATACTCGATTTTGTTCATCATTTTATAGCTATGGATGAAATTTGGGTACGTCACGACAAAGGACAACAATGGTTAAAAAGAAACTCGTTTCAGAGCACCAAAGAAGACAATGATGGTTTCATTAGAAGACAGAAATGGTTAGGTTCGAAAAACGTTAGCCTTAGTGTGTTGAGTTTGAAATAAACTTAATATGTTGAAAATACAATGAAGTGAAGCTTGAAGTAAACTTAATATATGAAATATTAACCGACAATTTTTTATTTTTTTTTCGATTTCATAAGTTTTCAAATACCCCTCGTAATTATTTATTTTATATGAAAATATCGAATTTTTTATATATACATAAGTTTCATATTTCAAAGGATATTGGAAAAAAATAAATGTGTATCGTTTTTATTCAGCCTGTATGTATTAAATGAATAAAATATGAAAATAAGATAAAATTTTATATCTTTTTTTGGTATTTTATAACATTTTCTTATAAGAAGATAATATTTCAAAATGAATATAGAAAACATATACACATAATAGAAGTATTTAAATTAGAAATTGTTTTCTTCTACAAAAAGGATCTATATACTCTATAAAGATAAGGATTGTAAAGATGATAGTAATAAATAGACAATTCAAATTATGGAAGTACAACTCGTATATAAATGGAATTAAAGGTAAATTTTGTATTTGAAAATTTTTTGTGGAAGGTCAGTAAATAATTACTATAGTAAAATAATATCTGGAATGAATTGCAAAAACTTTAAAATTAATGTTTGAAGTAAATATTAGATTTCAAAAAAAAGAAGTAAATATTCAAGTTTTTCTGAATTTAAGATTTGTTTTTGTTTAATTTTTAAAGTCTAAAGTGAAAGTCGAATATATTTATATAACATTCGGAATATTCAGACACATTTAGCCAAGCGACTCAAAAATTAACTCTGCGTATTGGTATTAATTCCGACTTAAAAAAAGTACCAACCAAGCAAATTATCCTCTTTCGAAAGAGTTAGGTTCTTATTTTCTTTAAAATTATATTTTAGTTTGTAATAATTTGAGAATGTCTTGAAGATTCATGTAAATGTAAAAAAAAAATTATATAAATTATTTAAGAAGGATTTCTATACAACTCCGTAGTCTCATAGTATATTTTGAATTTTGTTTCTGACTGGTTAACCTTTAACGCTTTAACCTATTCTGATGGATATTTTACTGACACCAGCATACTGTCAAATGTCAAAACGTATAGAATAATAGAGGAACAAATAGGACTAAAAATCGTGGTCGAATTTACAAAATTATTCTTTATAAATATGAAACTACATTACATTTTGTTTCCGATTAATATTACGATTTCGATTGATAATGTTACTGGAACAAATAAATTCACAAAGCTAATCATCAAAACGTATCAAATTAATCAAATAATTATTATTAGTAATCTATAAAACAAGCGAAATATAATACCACCATAATTGGGATTCAAATAGTTCTAGAAGTTTGTAATTACAACTAATATTAAGTAATATAATCTGCGAGATGTAATTAAATGAATAACAACGCCATCTATTGATTTTTTCAATATGTGAAGTATATATATATAGTAAAAATTTTAATCTTATAAAAAATTTATTTAATTTTTATTAAATTATATTATGAATGTCGTATTTTAAATAAATTTCATTGATCCTACTGATAAATGTTATTTATATTTAAAACTAATGTAAACTTTATAATATAAAACATTAACCCCTTAATAATTTTTAATACAGAATTTACACAATTGAAATAAATATTTATATTAAAATAAATTGATAAATTTATATTTAATCATATATTCAATTAATTTGGCAAAATACCATAAGTGTAAATTGGATAATAATTATTAATTAAAACAATTTAATGCTATATAAAATAAATGTAAATATTATTTTATTCTGTTTTTTTTTTTGTAATGGTAACATTTTATATAAATTTGAATTACGAACTGTTATAACTATATAACTAATGTATAAAATATATAATAAATAAATTTAATCTTTTTGGTGACAGTACATTTATCATACACATTACATCGAAAATACTTTTCATCGTATATACAAGGAAGAAATATAATTCAAAGAAGCATTAAATATATCATTTTTATTATAGAAAAACTTCTGTTGTCATAATTTAATAATACATTTATGTCAATTCGTTACCAATTCCCAAGTGTAATATGTTAAAAATCTTTAAGTATTCTGATCGTCAGAACAGGGCTGGCTACTGTTCTGATTTTTCAAACAAAATTATCTCATTTAACATTATTACCCACATATTTTGGAAAAACGATGAAATGTGAATACGATAATAATAATCGTTTCATAGTGTTGTTCACATACATTTTTTTACGTTTTCGTGTGTGAGAGTATACCGAATTTAAAATACTACGAATTCTGATGTGTTAGTTTATGAGTGCACGTGTTGCATACATACAGTAATATGTCATAGCAGTTTTTATCCAATTTGAATGCAATTTAGTATACAGTCCGAAAATTTAAGGACCATAGCTTCATGCTACATGCTAAAATTTTCGATTCATAATTGTGTTCTAGGGCACATAGTAACACTAAATAGTTTATTGAGGATATATCATGGGGTAGTTAATATTCGAAGCAATAAAATTACGTGCATTTTCCCGGATTCGGCTGCTATTTCGAGTAACAGCCGATTTTCGGTTTCCGATTTAAAAAAAGTAATATCATATTTGGATCCATTGCTTCAGAATAGGTCAATAAGTATGGTTTATATGTCATTGTAGATTGGGAATTAAATGCCTTTTATAACGAACTTTTCTTTTATTATTTTTACAGCTCACTATTATAGTTAACTATACCCGAAAGACCAAGATCACACCGTACAAAACATTGCTGCTGTATGCTGTAGAATTATAGACAAAATATCGATGAACATTACTTAGGGTCTTTCGAGAGGAAACATTTTCTTTGTAACTTAGCCCCGTGAACCGTGAACATTAATGGGGTTTGGAGAAATCGATATAATCACAAGCTATATGAGTTGTATCATGGTACTGACAAATTTAAAAAGTTGCTAGATGCTGAAGCGGATGGCCCAATCTCCGGTAGAAAGATAGTGTTGAAGCTAATGCTAACATAATCTGGAGAATTACTGCGAATGACAAATTCCTCTGGAGGAACTCTCATTTCTCGGTCGAAGCTGACTAAAACTATAGTACCGAGTAAGTAAATATTATAAAGCACTACGAATTTTCGGTTAACCTTACGTTAAAAGGATTTTTCATTATTATTTGTAATAATATAAAATTTATATAATAAACAAAAACATTAAAATATCGAGAATAAAATAATAAATTTATGTAATTTAATGCTGGGGTGGTACAATAAAGAATAAAATTTATAAACATTATATTTATTATTTGTAAAATTGCATTGAACTTCTTCTCTCTTGTTTGAACATAATATCTCAATTTTATTTAGTAGACAATATTTATTTACATTATGTTTTGTGGTATCTAAAATTATATTTGTATATAAAATAAAATAAATTGTTTTTATTCAGTGTCGGGTGCTTTAACTAATTTAAAATAATTTAAAAGATTTTTTTATTTTTTTTTTTGCAATTTGGAAATATAATAAACAAAAATAAATTAAAATTGATTTCTTTATAAAGTGATTGTTGTTCTGATTATTTTTAAGGAGATATATTACAAAAATAAAAAAAAAAAATGAAAGAAAATTTCTTTTAATTGGATTTGATAGAAAATTTTATATTTAATTAAATATTATGTAATTTTTTTTTTTTTATATAAGAATCGAACAATTGTATCAGATTTAATTATTCATTGGATTAAATTTATTGATTTTTATGTTGCATTGAAACTTATTTAATTGTTATATGTTAAATACTCATTTTTATTCATGGAAGTGATTGTTTTAAGAGTTTTAAGATTTTCCATTAAAAGTTTTATGTATATTTATTTATACATAACCATATAAAATAGACAATGTATAGTAAATAATCATATAGATATGCTACATTATTACATTTTAAAAAATTAATCCATTTTAAATGTATAGTGTTTGTTGTAAAATAAATATGAAAACTTTTTGGTTTGCCAATTCATTCAATAATGTTTTAAAATGGAATTTTTATATATTGTATAATTTCAATTTATATTTTGGAGCCAATATAAAATTAAGAAAAATATAAAAATTAATTTTTTTCGTAAATTAAAAATATCTTTCAGTTTAATTTAAGGAATGGAAAGTATTTCAAGAGTTATGCTTAAATTACAGCTCTTAAATATATTTTCGATACTGCTGTCAATTAACTAACTATTTAAAGATTAATATTTGGGGTGAGAAATAATTCAGGATTAATATATTCGGCTGTTCATTAAACTATGGTAAGATTTCAAATTCCTAAAGCTATAGATCAAAATTGAAGTATAAATTAAAATTGAATTTGAAATAATTAAAATTAAATATAAAATCCATAGATAAGGAGAGGATTTAATTAATGGTTCCGTAATAATAAATTTCCAAAATATTACTGAATATAGGAGTTCTAAATTTATTATACGAGAAGGAAAAAATTAAATTTTAAGAAACATAATATGAGAATCAAAAATATGGTTCAATTCAACACATTTGTCATAGTACTTGAATTCATATACAGAGTATCCAGCTAAATATTCTTTCGCCACCAATATTCTAAAGCCCCTATTACAAACTTTATTCAAAAATTGTATTATTTCTCCATTTAACCGCGCTATTTTCAATTGAAGGACTATTTTTGGAAGAGTTTTTAACAAGGAAACCCTAATCCTATAAAACTTTGTATGGTATACTGCTAGGTAACATTATGGCGTACAAACCTAAATATAAAAATGTTTGGTAAAAAATTATTATAAGTATAAAAAAATAGTTAATTTTTTTTTTTTTACTTTGAAATAAAAAACTGTGAACCCAAAATAACAGTAAAATATAGGTACACAAAAAAAAAAAGATGTTATTCATAATTAATTTATGAAAAAACCACCAGTTTGGTTGCTATAGCTAACATTAATATTTTAGAAGGTAATGAATTATAATATTTGTTTTTGAAGTTACAACCCTGAAGAAATCATCCCTGTATACCTTAGTGCATTTTAAAGATACCACACAACTTTTTTTTTAAATTAATGAAAAAAATCATCTCTGATTAGCATCCCAAAAACCAGACACTCTAACAAATGTTATAGAGTCCTAGAGTAAAATAATCAAATATTTTTTAGGAAATTTACAATTACGATGACGAAATTTTGGATTTTAATGTTGTACTTTGGATAAAATACTAAATCAATAGTAAAAAAAACCTTCAAATTTTTTTTAAACATAAACAAATATTAAAATTTTAACAAAATTCTTTCATCAAATAAAAAACAAAAATTCTTATCATTTTAATGTACACTACAAATTACCCTGAAATTTTTATTTAACTAAAAACAAAAGTAGCAATAAAAATCATAAATTTTGATTAATTTTTATTTAAAAGTTTATGATCGCAATAAAACGATGAAACTCTACAATAATAAACTCTGAGATTTGAAAACAAAAATTTCATTGATGTACATCCTTATCAGCTGATTACAAAGAATTTACTATTGAGTTTTGAACGAAGAAATTTTTGACAGATAAAATTAATCATAGGAAGAACAAACTTAAACTTAGTATCGAGTTTGTTGTGAAGTGAAATTGTGATATTAATTTTTAGTTAAACCTTTTTAAGATAAACAGAAACTATGAATTTCAATTTTTTTTCACGATGAACAAGGACTAGATTGTGATAAGAAACCGAATTTTTCACTTATAATTTCACAAAATATCACTTCACATCGGACTCGAAACCTAGCTTAAGCTTTGTTTGACTTTGACATGTTTATACGCAAAATTTAAAAATTAAATTATTTAAAATTAAATAACTGAAATAAAAAAAAGAATAATCGATTAAATGTATCAAAAAATTATAATAATATATAACAAAATTAAAAATATATATAAGAACAATCCTTGAAAAGTTTTTTTTAACAAAAACCAAACAATTTTCGGTAAAATTTTTGCTTTGTTAGAAAATTAAATTCAGTAAAATAAGGATTCACATTTATTATTAAAAAAAAAATTATTTCTTTTTAAGAAAATTAATTTTTATACATATAAGAATATCACAATTTCAAAAAAAAAAAAAAAAAAGGAAATTTAGAAATTTAAAGGTATTTAACAAAGGATATACTTCTTTTTAAAATAGCAAAAACACGTATTAAAATTATAAATTTAATTGCAACCCCAAATTAAGGATCGCTAATTTCAAAAATTTGTTCGAAAATAAATATAATAAACATACGCCCGCAGGGAGGAATGTTGTCGCCGATGGTCGACAAATTACTGATAGATCTACACGCCACTGGTTTAGATTATCAAGTTTATGCAGATAATACAGTAGTGGTGTGAGAAAAACGAGTTTACCACCAACAGCAAACAGGGTATAAGCTGTAGAAATCATGTTTCAGTTATTTATTCAAATGACATTTGAATTTCACAAATTCAATTTCCCGCATCATTTCACTTGTACAGGGGTTGGTAAAATTTAATTAGGCTCTCCTATGCAATAAAAAACAAAATCTGAGTACCGGAGCAATAATTTCTCTTTTGTGAAGCCGTTTTCGATGCTTCTGAGTCAATTTCAATTTTTTTAGTTATTTTATTGTAAAATTATTTTGTTAAAAACAGTCTTTTAAGAATTTCTAGATTTTCTATAGCGCATCTCTGGTATTTAAAACAGTGGCCAATTTATATAGAGAAGTATGTGGACCATTTATAGTGAACAATTTTCAATAATAAACTTTTTACTAAAATGTTTCTCTGGGAATGCAATATTAAAGTTAAATTCTATATAGGTCTGAAACGTAATTGTCCTAACAAAACACAAAGTCAATAACTTTTTGGACATTAAATCCATTTTTTTCATTATAATTTTCATTGCAAAATCTATAATTAATCATCGAGAATTATTACCTTACGTCTTAAGAATTATTTTAATACCGCATTATATTCACTAAGAAATTCACTTAAAGTACAAAAATTATACAATTATGCTTTACGAAAAATAGTGGGTTAGGTTTAAAACCTAATCTATTATAAAATACGATCTCCAATTCACAACAAATCTTACCTTACATATAAAAAACTTGAAATAGGGTCGAAATTTTTTTAATGGTGTCTAGCTATTTGGAAAATTCTATATTTATATATAATTTTATTACACTTTAAAGAAATTGTTTATTAATTATATCAACACTACACAAAACGTATTTCTTCTATAATATTTATTTAAATTAAATTACATATTAAAAGTAATTTTAAATTACCTTTATAAATAAAACTATAGTATTTTTATTACCGCTTTATTTGAAAATCCGAACAAGACTAATTGAATTTTATGTCAGTATAACATCAAGGAATAACTAAATATAATCCTCCTATACATCCTACTACAATCTGAATATGACTAATACAAAATTCATAAAAAAAAAAAATATTAAAATATAATAATATATAACTGAAAAATTAAGGATGTTATTGAGTTAAAAAAAAAAATTATAATAATAATTATACAAACAATTCTAGTTAAAAATAATTCTCATATTTTCTTTGATAATTTGTATTTGTATATCAAATATGTTAATATTTTATCTAGAATTAGTATTTATTTTAGAACGTTTCTAGATTCCTTATAGTCTCGTATCCATTTATTTACTAAGTTAATTGTTATGATGATACTATCCATTAACCTGGTTGTCAACGTGTTGTAAATTGGGTTGTAAATTTACACCTCACACATTTCAAATTGGTTTATAAACTAATATTTTAAGTTTAACTAGTTTTTAAGAATAGTGTCAAATGTAAAAAAAAGAGTCACTACGGTTGTAAGAGCCACAAGCTCTGTCGAACCAACCTTTAGGATTAGATGGAATAACCTCATACTCTCGCATTCGCATACCACACACATTTCAACAACTAATTTTTGAGGTTAATGTCAAATGTCAAAAAAAAAAAAGAATCGCTACGGTAGTAAGAGCCACAAGCTCTGTCGAACCAACCTTATGATTTGTTGATACAACCTCCCACTCTTGCCCAGTTCGTTAATAAAGTAATAATATTTATGATACAGATACAATAGATATGGACAATGACAGACCATGTCATCACTACATCCTTTACATATGTAAATATCTCGATTCACAGTATTTTAAAACCGTAATTCCGTACTCTTGAATGCACTGTGACTTATCAAGAAAACAGAGCTTTAGTAGTACACTCCATAAACTCGTTTTACCTTTGTCATAAGCTAACTAACATTGTAGATGAGAATCATTGACTCATTTTTTCAATTTTGGAGATTACAAAATTTGTGTATACATTTTTTCGACAAACAGAAAAATTAGCTAAATAATTATTATGAGCTGTATCTGTATTGTTATAGAAAATATTTCTTACTTTATTAAAAAAAATGCATATTAGAATATGAATATCCCATCTTACATGAGATTATATCTCGGTTTTATTCAATTATGAACAAACAAATATTTTACTTTTATATACTTTGTAGTCTAATGATGTGTAAAAACTTCTACCTATTATGGTACGATTATTTCTCATATAATTATAATGCATTTTCAAGAAAATTAATTGAATATATCATTTTTTATATAACTATTAAAAGGAATTTTATGGTGCATATAAAATTTAATAAAATTTTAACCTGATGAAAACCACTACATTTTCCAAAATTCTAAATATTTTCAAAAAAAAAAAATTCTAATCAATAACTTCAATAAAATTAATTTAATATTTTCCTTAAAAAAATTTTGTTGGTAAAAATAATTTAATATTTATTTATATATAAAAGAAAAATGTAGTTAACAATAATTTCTGAAAAGTTTTGTATATATATTAAAAGCAGATAGTTTAAAACTTTTGAATAATTTTCTGATGATATTATCATTAAGGATATCAAATTATATTTTATTATATACTTAAATATCTACTTTAAAACCATTTATTGATAGAATACCACTTAAGTATAAAAAGGTTTTTACTAGTAAATTATAAAAGAATTTCCGGTTACGTGTACACCTAAATCACTGATTCTTTACCTTTTGAATGAGTTAACATAGGTCAGGACCTCTCAACAATTTAAACTGAAAATTGTTGAATCCCAAATCATCAAAATGTAATCAAATATTTTCAATCTGTCACACATTTTACATTCTGTCGTATTTTCTAAGATTTAAATTTCAGACGTTTCGTTAAGGTTAAATAAAATATTAGTTAATTATGTAGTTTTTCTACAAATTTTAGATTATATACCAAAATAAATAACGTGCCACAATATTAGAAAACTTATCGGGCCACACTGGGTTAAACAACCCTGTAACGTGTAAAACACATAAATAACTTCATTATTTTATTGTTGAATATTTTGACAATGTTGAACTTGAACTCCAATATTTTAAATTTATATTATATATTAACACCCAAGTATGTACAACAAAATAAATTCCCATTTTAAAAAATATCTCAAAACTAAAAATGGAATGAATGAATTTTTCTTGAATTTTTGTATTTATAAAGTTCATGGACAATAATATTTTCATATTACAAATAACCATCATCATTAATTTTCAGAAAAAAAAAATTTCAAGTGCAAATATTTAAGAGTATATATTATTACATTATACATTACACTAGTAATTTTAAGTATAATACATTACACTAGTAATTTGAAGTATAATTAATAGTAAATTTTTCATTAATTAACTTTAAAGTGACTATTTAGGGATACAATAACATATTGAAAATTACTCAGGTTTCTTTTATGAAAATACATACATAGTAAAATTATTGTTAGGCTAAAAAGTATGTTTGATGATTGATTCTCCGTTCCCAAAACAAGAGAAAGCACGAACTGATAAATCAGAAAAAAAATGTTTCAAAGCTATACATTTCCCATAAATTTAAACCCAGTCCTTAGAGCGAAATATTTTCGGTTCAAAAAGGGATCTGGCCAGAGCGGAGTCTTATACCGGATATGCTACAGCTTCGCGATTTTTTTTAAACATATAGAAATATGTATTAAACTTGCCGCTTGACAGCCCAGATAAACTTTTCTGGCAGCACAGTTGACATTTGAAATATCAAATAATTTAATTCTACACTGTCTTTTGGGTAAAATGACCAAGAGATTTAGTCTTCCTACGGTGGAATCATGCCTGAGATACCAAAATGAACAGGTGAATACTAATTAATTGAAAAGTTACAAAATGCATCAATTTTTAGTTATAAAATTGGTCTAATTGATCCAATTTAGTAATAAAAATATTGTTTAATGATAAATATAAAATAAATCCACAACACTCGAAAGTATACAGCCATAGACTCGGACTATATCAGAACAAATTTTGCAGATTCTGTGAAGACGATGACGAAAAGACAGAACACATAATATTTAAATGACATCAGGCGTTAGCTTGAAAACGACTACGACATCCGCGGTAGTTACATAAGTAAAAACTCAATATTGTGGTGTTGTCACTATACTGTTTTATTAACAGTACGGGGGCCTGGGGAGTGATACATAAATTGAAAGAAAATCATCACAAGCGGTATGGCTGCAGTAATTAGGGCTAATAGTGATCCTTCTTGTAAAACAAATCTAATATAGACCCTACAACCGAATTCGAATAATATTTTAGTAGTGTGACAATTTAATTTTAAATTGTAGAAATAATATTAGAAAAAAAAAAAAAACAATCGAAGTATTTGAAGCACTACAAAAAATTTCATTTTACTTTCCTTTTATTGAATTTACAATTTTATATTTATAATTTTATTCAACAATTTTTTAAATTTTTAATTCAATTTCTGGGAAATAAAATTTCAATTTTTATAACAAAATTTAGTAAAACATTTCAGGAATTTTAAATTAAAATTACAATTTAAGAAAAAAAAAAAACTATATTTTCCTCAAAACTTTCATCCAACTTTCGTCAAAAGCAGAAAATTTATATTTTAATTAAAAAATGTATTTAATTTTTTATTTTTCATATATAAGTATATTGTGGAAAAATTAGTAATTTTCATATAAATAACAAAAAACTAGTGTATTTTCATATAACGAGCTTAAAAATTATCCGTTTTGTTGTTACTATATAAATAAAATGAAATAATTGACATATGTATAATAATTTTAATTAAAAACATAGGTAAAAAAAATAATTTTAAACTGTATCCGGCTAATTCATCGAATGTACAATTGAACGAATGAAAATTTACTCATTGGTCAGAATATACAATTAACCGAAAGTAAATTGATTGAAACCGCGAAATTTAATTTACCAGAATACACAATATAACTAAACTCACAATTTGAGCATAAATCCATTTTTCCAACAAATTTTACCTTAATTTGATAAATTTACACCTATGGTCAATTGTTAATTCGGTCAATTTTACTGCAAATCTTTTTAATTAAAATAATTTACCAGTCAACCAAAGGAAAACAATCAAAAGAAAACTGGTGGTAAAATAATGTATTTCAAAAATTTAATTTCAAATACATTTTTATACTGTTTAAATTTAAAATATACAAAGTATTAAAATATTTTTAATTTACGTAACTTATACATGTAATAATTATCCTTTGAAAACTTTCAAAAAGATGACCATGACCATGACCATGATCTTTTTTCATAAAAATATTTGGATGTAAATAATCCTCTTTTAAGAATTATTATAATATAATATAGTTAATACTCGGTAACTAGTATAACTGATATTTGAATAATTAAAAGGATTCAGTCTGATATTCTACCTCCATAATGGATATACAAATACAATATTTCAAAATCAAAATTAAATAGAATTTTTCTTATATTCAATTAATTGTATATATTTTACATATGGTGAATGAAAGGAAAATTTATTATGTACAATTAAATTGGAAAAATAGTATAATTAAAAGGACATTTTATAACTAGATTTATAACGTTTTATTCTTTAATTTTTTTTGTCATTCTTATTTTGGCATATATACAGTGCCGCATTTGTGTTTTTTATCTGTCTTAGGTTATCCATACTGAAGCGCATACTGAATAATCAACAAATCAATTTCTATTTATTGTAATTTTAAATTATAGTATATCATAAAACTAAAACCGATCCAAAGTGGATTTCTCAAATGTCACAATTTAGAGTAGATTCATTATGCTAAAATACTTTCATTATGCTTTTAAATTGATATGATTCATCTTCAGATAGTTGTTGTAATGCTTTAAATATCTCCGCCCAGTTTTCGTATAAAGCTTAACATACATCATAACGACAAGATCATCTCTATAGTATCAGAAAGATTTTGAATAAAGCGTCCGTTTAAACGTTTAAAGCAATATACTTTCTTTCCCATAGAACACTTGTTAAGCTACAGTCACATACTTACGACAAGTTAAGTAAAGTAGCCATTTTGATGTCTTCATATAATTTGTATGAAAAATCGATTGGTCAGTCACATAGTGCGATTCGAAACGAATTGAATCGAAAGAGTTGAATTGTTTTCTACTTTTGCGATTCCACTGGTCCAAACTTTTGAGTTTGACAGATAATTTCAATTTGACTTTTGTCAAAAAATTTAATTTAAATCTAAATTCGCGGTTAATTATTGAAATAGTGTATAAGTATGTTTTTGTAATTATTACTTAATAAAAAAGTGATATTATAATAGTTTTTAATTTAGTTTGTGCTTGGGATTTTTAGCAGATACTTGCGATTGCGATCGATAGCTATGTGACCAGTCTACTTAACGAATCGGAAGGCTACTTTACTTAACTTGTCGTAAGTATGTGACTAAAGCTTTAGAATCAAAAGTTATGAAATTTCTTTAATTTACAATTCAAGCTCCATATTTCGAATGGCTCCTCTAGGTAATTGTAAATACGACCATGGATATATAAATTGTGAAATTTCTTTCAAGAAAAATATAGTTTTATCATTGATGAATTAGGACCACAGGCGATGTTATATAAAATGCAGATTACGTGTTGGCGGAAAAATGAAGTTATATATAGATATAGATAAATTTATTTATAGGGTGTTCGTCGGGAAGGTTTCTGACTTTATTTTTAGTTTATTTTTATCACAAATTCGGGCTTTTATAAAAAAAAGTAAGAGCCAATGATTCCTCCATACTATTTTACTGTCATTTTTAATTGATGCAAAGGTGACAAGTCCAGACTTGTGTTTATGTGATGCAGAGCATCTTTGTTCAAAATCATTCATTAAATGATAAATAGTTTGGTTTTGATGGCCACATTATTTCTACCCAAAATCTAATGTAATTTTCTATATATAGTCGTCACAATAATCGATAATTGATTTTGATAACATCATGTTTTTACGATTAAAACACGACAGCTAAATATGATTAGTCAAAATTTATGTTTACTAAAATGGACGTTAAACCTAGTAGTAAATCTTATTTATTTACAAAAATTTTAATGTGAAAATTTTTTTAATAATCCGAAAATTAAAAATTTTCTTATAATGACAGGAAAATAGAATTTTCTTTTTGTTGAATGAAAAAGGAATTATTGTTTACCTAGTGTTGTTTACAACATTAAATATAATTTCCACGAATTCATATTTTGAAGTTGGGTGAATTAAATTTTACGGGATCTGAATTTGGGTCTTGTTGGTACATTTACAAATAAAAAAACAATGTATGTATGTATATATATAGAAATTATTTAAATTGTTTATCACAGAAATGAAAATTTTAGGTATCCTCGCACTATATAAAATCAAATAATTCTAAGAATTTTCATGGAAAAATCATAACATAAGACACTTATACACTTCACAGTTCACACTAAATAAATATTATGAATTACATATTTATTTATTTTTAAAATTTATTTTATATATATGTATATGTATGTATATTTAAATTCTTAATACTTTAGAAATTACATTTTGCAACAGGGGTAAAGACACTAAGACGCCAAATTTATTATGAATAATTAAAATTGTTGACGCTATAAAGAATAAAAATGTGTTGAAAATATAAAATTGGATTATGAAACGCTGAGTTCAATACTTTCAGATCGGTCAATAATTGAGATAATATAAGTAGTAGTCTAATTATTTTCTGGGTTTCTCAGTTCCAGTTTTATTGAAAATTAAGTTTAACTAAGTGTCATTATCCCCGATCTAAAACTCAACCAACTTTCACGAATATTGATTACAATATAATTTATACTGGTACTAAATAAATACCATATCCAAAGGGAAGAAATATACTCCGCTTTACCGATTAAGCTTAAACAGTTTTTCTTATTCTACGGTGCTACAGCAAGAGTTAGAGCATAGTCCTCCTCATCACAATAAGTTCTTACCATAAATTGCAGCAAATTAATGAATGATATTTAATATTGGAACATTTGTTATCAGGAAATAGTCTCAACCGTTAGAATTATTCCCAGTCCAAAATATTTTATTACTTATTGTACTCATTTAAAGCTGAGTCATCTAACAGTCACATAACTGATTCAGTCATAAGTTGAACCCAGGACCTATTGTATCACACCATAGCACAAACCTTAAGCCTTAGCCACAGTTTAAAATTTTATTCTAAAATCATTTTCTATTTTTTATATAAGCTTTCTTGAAAGTCCTGTTTTGACTGTATCGAGTTAGATATGAGTGTCAAAATATAAATCAATATTTAAAATACTGTAAACATAAAATAAAAATAGATTCAAATAATAAAAATATTTTATATCCGCTTATTTTTTTTCATTCATAAAACAATATTTTCACAAGAATTTCGGTTTATATAATTTCAACTTCATTTCGGCTTAAGGCAAATTTTCATTTCGAAAATAAGCTTAAGTTGTTGTAGGCTTAAACTACACAAAATCAGTTTAGTTAAGCTGTAGCATAATATTTACACTTTATCTACAGGTAATTTACAGGTAATATTAATTATTTCAATTCGTATATATATTTAATGAATACGTGACACATTAAGAAAGACAAATGAAAAATACTTTATTATTTCACATTAATAAATGTAGGTCACGAAAACCTACACATTTGTTTTTGACTTTATTACACCGCAATTAAAATCAACAATAAATTAAAATATGAAATTAGCATAAGAAAAATATTGGAAGGTGTAAAAATCAAAAGGGACAAAATCTATTTTAAATATATTAAATATTAACAAAATTATTAATTTTAGTAGTACCCGGCTAATTAACCGAAAATGATTGACAAAATTCACGATTGGCCGAAAGTAAATTAAAATAATAAACTGACCGAATGCACAACTAAACCCAATCGACCGAATATGCCGAATGTGCACAACTAAAGTTTCGTAACTGAAATTATGCTCGAAATCCATATAAAATTATTAACTGGAGAGTTTTGAATAACCTCCGTAAAAATGCGTCCTGGACATTCGTCGAGTTGTCTGAAAGAAGCTTTTCGCGAAATTCTCTGAATCATCCTGATAGTGATTCTTGATATTTCCTCGATTTTAGAGAAGAACGATTGCCACAAGAAGCACTTTTCTGCACCGCACCGAATGCTTGTCGATTAAATAGTGCCATGATACTACAGTTTTCATGCATTTCTTGCGGGATAGTGCCAGAATGTAATTGGTTTTTTTCTCACTATATGTACCTATACTTCACATCACTTTTGTGATGATTTTGGATCTATTTTTTCTCCATCGTCTCTTAGACAGAGCTAGAGCCTTGTTGTACTAGATATTTTTGCGTGATTGGATTGAGGGTAAGATGCGTTCGGAACTAACATGCTCGAGTCTATCTTTGCATTGTAACTTCATATCCTGCTGTCAGTTATGTATTCGGTCAATTATGAATTTGGTCAATTGTGCATTCGGTTAACTTTAGTCGATAAAAGATTATGAGGAAGTATATTTATAAGAACACAATCAATTAATTTTGAAGTTATTAAATCAGTTAACAATTTTTTTTTTGCTGTAATTATATTGTAACAAGTTTTGCAAATAATTTATGTATTTTTATATTAAATTTATTAATTAAAAAATTATATAATAAGTACAATTTTACTAACTCTTGTTGGGATTTTCAATTCCTAATTGCATAAGTACAAAATTATTTCTACTAATTTTATAAAATATTTAAAAATTAATTTTAATAATATTTTAATATAAATAAATACTCAACTCACTTTGAAATGAACTGGGAAAAAACTATAATTTCATAATAATATTTTTGTTAAATTTATTTAAATATTTTTTGCTGGTTTTATATCCGTTTGAGGTAATTTCTAAAACTAAACTAATAAAACTTAGAAAGTAACGAATTTCTTTATATATTTTTATATTTTTATATAAAATTTTATTTAAATATTTAAAATTTGCTGACGCGCGGTTATTTTAAACCACAAATTTTATCAAATTTATAATTGTACTTAATTTTAATCGCACTTTTACCAAAATATTTGTTGTTGGTTTTATTTCAATAGCAAGTCAAATGCGATAATATTTTTTTTTATTTAATTAATTATTATTACTATCTAATATTTTTTTTTATTTATATTTGGTTTTAATTGTACATTTTTGTGGTATGAGAAAAATATTTGTAATTTAATTTAAAAATCCGATGCGACCAACACTGAATTTTGCAAACAAATTCAATGCGACCAACACAGAACTTTCCATACTGCAAGAATAAATCAAACTTATGAACAATTCAATTTTAAAACAAGTTTACAAATATTTAATTATTCTAACCCCTCAGTTACACTTAATTCAAACAAACGCAATGCACTGTCAAAAAAAGTTCAACTCATATAAAATGAATATGGATGGAGATAAACTCAACGCAAACATTCACAACGCAGAAAGTTTGAAAAATTGAATTTTGAAATGTATAACGCAGAAATGTGACAACTAAATTTAATATATTTCATTCTAATAATAACAATATTAAATTAAATTGTCATATCTTCGTTTGAAGATTAATGAAATAATCTTAAGTTTTCACTTTTCACAGACAAATTTAACCACCAAATAAATAAAAAACAGCTGATTGTAAATATTGCGTTGTATGTTGTGAGTAACTCGGACATTACAAAAGATAAAAACATAGATTACTTTTATAAGTTACATTTATACACTTATTTTTCCAGAAATGGTTAAAAAAAACTTCAGGGTCGATAGACTTCAAAACATAAAAACATATATTAAAAATGTGGTGGATCAAATTTGGCAAAATAACAATTATAATTTTAATCATTAGGAATTCGGAAAATAAAAATTAATTATACAAAAATTTATAATCTAATTTCTAATTTGACTTTTTTTTTTTCGATGAATTTTCAATTGCTTAAATTCTGATGTTCAAAAATAATTTGAACATCAGAATTAAATAATTGATAAGACTATAAAAATTTGACTAGACATGCATTTATTTACTTAACCGAAACATTTGTTTTAATTATATTTCACAGTTTTATTAATACTGTAAAATATAACCTATATTTCTGTGTATGCATGAACAAAACAAATATGTAATAATGTAACGTAACGTCAAGCTATGTTTTATAACTGTCACAATTTAAATTGTAAGTTAGATAAACAGATTTTAATAAAAAAAAATTATCAGATATAAGGAAACAGTTTAAATTATCTGTTAATTCATTAGGTTAATTAAACAATTTTAGTTATATTATATAAGATTATTAATATTATTCGTTTTTTTTTTTTTTTGCCAGAAAAATAATAAGACAGCAAGAAAAGATGAGGAGAAAGTGGAGTCAGCCTCTACCTCTACTCAGTGGCATACGCAGAATGAAGTTATAGAGGTTGGGGAGTTAGTATTAGTATTATCCATGGTAATTGGTAAATTCTTAATAAATAATCATACGTAGTTAGTAAAATCATAAAGGATGGAGAGGTTAAAACATTATTAATCCCACTTCCACCGTAGGTAACTGCCCTGTCTACTGATATGTAATGCTACTGTACTAGGTTACTATTTTACTCTAAAGTAAAACCTAATAAAAATCTTATATTAATTTTTACAATGCTCGTATTTAATGCAGTTCATTATAAAAATGTACATTTAAAATTTTGAATGAAAAGTAAAATAACATGACCAAACCGATGTTCAGACTGTACACAGGAACTGTCACGGGGCATTTACTATTACGTAAACATGCCGGGCGATTCAGAATGACAACTGAAATAGCTTGTAGAGGCGATGTTTTAAGGATGACGAAACAGTTGAGCATCTTTTATGTCACTGTCCTATGTCCTTATCTGTGTAATAAAAGGTTAAAAGTTTTCGTAGGAGATTTAATGGAATTAAGCAATGTAAAACCTGCGAAGTTGACAAACTTTATAAAGGAAGTGGGATGGCACGATTCGTGGTGAAAATGGTCAACGTTTCATAAGAGGGTACAACGGGCCGTACGGTCTAGGTAAGTGGTTTGGTCGCTTCCATTCCCCCTTGTCAAACCAATCAACCAACCAAAATAAAATTATATGAACAAAATAACTCAACATTTGTTCTTAATTTATTAAAACAATTTCGTATATATAATTAACATATTTTTGTAGTTGTATATAAATATAATTTTTATATATTAAAAAATTTATATAGTAAAATATATTTCAATTATCATTATCATATATATATTAAAAATTAACCACGTATCATTTATTTTACCTAACATAATTCCAATATCATTAATATTTAATTGGATTTTATGGTTAACCCAGTTATATATTTATGGTCCAAATAATGTGGTATTTCAAACGTCAAGCTATCTATATAAAAGTTTTATAGCTGTCACAATATATTAAGTACAAACAGCTCTACATTATGTTTACTATAAAAAAGACAGCGTAGTTGAACTAATGTGCAATAAATATAATTAAAGTTTTTACTATGACGACAGATGGATTTGTAATGCATTAATGCTCTCTAAACGTACATAAAATTTTATTGAATATTATATACATATAGTTAAAAAATATCAATATCAATATGTTAAATATATATACTGATATATTTAATTTTTATTTATAATATTTAATTACATTTTAAAGTATAACTTTTTAAAAAAAAACTTTTGAACGAATAGCTTACAACATTTTCACAGATAGACAAATGGACCGACAGAAAATCAGTAAGTACTATAATATAAAAAAAAATGAAAAAATCCAAAACTATATTAATTAATATGTAATAATAATGTTATTTTAATTATGAATATAAAACCTAATTATGTAAAAAAGGCAACAATTTTAAAATTCTCCTTAATGATTTTTTAATATAGTTCATTAAATTCAAATTAATTTAATGTTTTTTTGTTATTGAAATAATTAAAAAAACAAAATTACTGAGGCAAAAGCTTGCCAATTTTTTAATTAGTGACTATCAGTTTACTAAGCACATTAAAATTAAATGATAATTTAGTAAAATGAATTTAAAACTTATGAAATTAGGTGAAATTCAAGCAATTTACGGATGGATATATGGAAATTACAACAACGATCAATACACATGGACATTGAACTTTGTATTGAACCAGGTAGAAGCAGCTTCCACTTGTTTAAAGTAACTGATTGATCCACTCTAAAGTCTTTTGCATATTAAATATGTACATACGAAATGACAATCATACAAAAAGTACAAACTAAATTAGCTCATTTAGTTTTTACACATATATCTACTACAAATACTACTGGTTTCCACTCCAGCATTACTGAGTAAATTTTGAATATTTAAAGTTCTAAATGATGAAAATGGTTTGTAATATAAGCTTCTGTTTAATCAAAGAATATTTCCGGCTAAAATAGTATTTAATAAAAACCACTTTTCAAACGTTTTTGATTGTTTTTGTCATAATTTTACATATAAATAACCATTTAAGTTTAAGGTATTTACTTGCGATTACAAAGAAATTGAAAAAATTCTTTATAGTTATTTGTGCAACAAACTATTAGTTATGTAAAGTAAGACCGGAGGGACATTTACAGTTTAAATTCTTAATCATTATTTATTTAATTAATTCTTATACTTATTTTGCATGTCAAAGTAGAATTCTTTGGTAATAAATTATTTTGTGCAAAATGTATAAAATAAATCATGAAAATTCCTTCTTTTTTTTCTACAAAATGGATAGTTTTCATTATGGACAGTTAGAACAATATCGTTGATTGATACGATTGTGGAAAAACGTATCATAGTTATATGAAATTCGAGGAAACTTACACTAACAGAGCAAAAATGAAACGAAAAAACTATATAATTTCACAAACTCATTAATTGTGGATGTTCAGTAATGCACTTTCATTTGTATTCAAAACAAATGTTTGTTATGCTTATGGCTCACCCTACTCGTCACATTTAGTTTTAATAATAATATAATAATAATACAGCTGGTAAATCCACGTAAGTTATTCAGATAAATTACATTAAATTAACGAAAAATTGCATTAAATTATCCAAAGTCCCGAAAAAAAAGAAAGTTATTAACATAAAAAAAAACTATTAAAGTGAAATTCTACATATTTTTTCATTTTACTCATAAATTAAAAAACAAAAATACTTTTCTTTTTTCATTTAAATTTCTGACAATCAAAAAAGAAAATATTTTTCAATTTTTTTTTTTTTATTAAACTGAAATACTAAACACACAATTCACAATAAGATAGTTAAAAAAAAACTCTGAAATGCTCTTATTAATATCTGAAATTGTACAAGTAAGTATTATAAGAAAATATTTTTACAATTTAGAAAGTTGTTTATTCAAGTGTGTACCACTATGGGTTCACTTAAATCGTAAACAACAACAACAAAAAATGAACTGATTTAATTTTTCAGTTTTGTAAAAATAACTTAAGTAAAAAAAAATTGCTAAAGGCTAAGATAAAAAATTAAATGTTTAAAAAAATCCAATTGAAATTTTTTTGAAACTATGAGAGAAGTACTTACACATTTATTATATTTTTGAAAATATATAGACACTATTCTTGAATTTAAGACTGAACTGGAGGCTAAATTTTTGTATTTTAGATATAAAAACAACAAAAACCACTAATCCATCAATAACAAATTATTGTATTAGTGGTCCAAGAAAGTAAAAACATAGAAACCACAATCAAATTATGATTATCATTTAATTAATCAAATTATGAATCAATAAGTGGTTATTAAAAGAAAGGGTAAAACATTGTGAAACAAATTCAGGTTATTTAGTATCGAAAAAAAAATGAATTTACCATCTATATCACCAAAAAGAACTTTGGAACTGCTTAAGTTTAAAAATAACCAGATTCTAGTTTTATCCGGTTTTCTAACAGGCCACACTGTCAATCTAATACCACTTTAATAAGTTAGATAGTCAATTTGAACCTCCTGCAGAATAAGCGTTTCATTAAATGAAACATAATATTGATTGTGAAAGTCTATTGGTCAGCAGACATAAAATCTTTGGTCCTCCATATCCAGAGCACTTTGTGTTAAAAGTCTTCAAAATTATAAACAAACTATAGAAATGTAAGAAAAGGGTACGAAAATTGGTTCACTTTTACCCAGCGCTATTATTAATTAAATTATTAATTGCACTTATTAAATGATGAATTTTGAGGTTATAATGAAATGCTAAAATTAAGTTTCTTTAATTATTTGAATTTCACTTTGATTGTATCATATTTCAAATATATATAAGACAATTTCTTTTAAAGATCTTATTTCAAGTATTCCAGTATCAAAAGTAATAAAATTTTAATAAATTTATATATAAGTAAGTAAATAATATATAAAATTTTGAACGTCGAAAATATAAAAATATTCCAATAAATTTCTCGTCTCATATATAAGTATATATATATATATATATATATATGTATGTATTTAATATTCTGGGAAATTTTATCATTTATTTATTTTTTTCAAATACCTAAGTATTTCAATAATTTCCTGACCTTATTTTATAGTAGCATAAGAGTTGGTTTCGGTATAAATACTTATAATTTTATATATATTGTATTATTACATGAAATATAATTTAAAAAACGAGAAAAAATATAGGAGTTCTTAAGTGTCAATCATGATAGAAATTGAGGTTTAAATTACTAAAATTTTATACGTATACGAGCCCTGATTCAAAAGTTAAGTCCTAGTTTTTTTTTTCATAAATATATTTAATAATTAAATTATAATTTCGTATTTGTTTTTTCACTAAAGAAATAACTTTAAAAATTTAACAAAAAAAATAACTTCAGAACGTTTTATTAATGCATCACATTTTCCTTCACATACTTACATGTATTATTATCATACTGTCTAGCTCTCTAGACAAAAGTCAGGTGTAAAATAAGTGTAAAAAAATTGATGCTTCAAATAAATAATTTAGGCCCAAATTTATGAAATTTAGTTGTTTTCTTAATAAATATTATTAAATAAGACTGTAATTTTCAGAGATTTGGAAGACAGAAGTTTCGTTTAGTATTTTTTCTTTCTTTTTGAAATTAGGAAATATTTACGAAAATAAAACTAAGCCGTAACTTTTATGAATCAGGACTCGTATATTAATTTTATTAATGAATACTCATAGAGTTATCCACTAATGTACTATCACTAGGATGGCTTATGGCGGGTTTTGCTGCTACTATAATAAACTAATGCAACCTAAGCTAAATTTATCGAATATTTTTATGTGTTGAAGATTTCTAATAAAGAAATTGTAGTTTCTTGTCAATAGATAGTTTAATATTTAATTAATGTTCGTTGGTAAAATTGAACTCATTATTTTTACGTTAAATTATGTGATTGGCAAGTTTCAGAAATTTTAAATTTTATCAAGGTTAAACCAATCTTATATAGATTATGTTATTTAAACAGACACTATACACAGTTTTCTATAGTCAGAAGTTATATCAGTAACTTAATAATTTGTCTGTTCCACTTTAACTATAATTATTAATATATTTATGTAAATTTTATAGTGATTTGTATTTCTATAATAACTAATTTATACTGAATTATAATTGTGATTACAGTTAAATCCTTCTAACTTAAAATATGTTTCAAGTTAAAAACCCTACTATCTTAAAGTAATTATAGATTGCATACTTTGAAAATATATTATGCTCTATAAATGAATAATCTAATGTCTTCTTCTAGAATATTCATAATATATTATGCTCTAGAAATGCCACTTTTAATTAATTATATTATTTTGCTAGTTTTAACCTCTTCTTTTTTTAAATTGTAAATAAATTATGTTAAGGAATTATTTTTAACAAATATTTTTATTTCACTTTTATATTTTTAATATGTTTTTGACAAAAGTATTAAAAGTGAAGTTTAGGCTCTACCCAAATTAAAATTAACTTCATTTTAAAGAAGGCTTTTTTATCTAAACTTGCACTCTGAGAAACAATAAAATAAGTTAAACCGAAGGAAGGCTCAGACTCAGGCTTAAGCTTATACTGTGAAACTGAGCATACATAAAACAATTGATTAGAAAAGCATCACATTACAAACGTTTACTTAAAAATATTTGCTTTAAATTAAAACTTCTCTAACTTAAACTATTTGTTCAGTTCCTTGTGATTTTGGAATAAGGGCTATAATACTGTCCTAGTACAATTTATCTATATAGAATTTTTCATTTGTATTTACACAAATAGAAATAATTAAATAAAATGAGATTTACAGAGTTTTATATCAAACCCTTTCCCAAAATAGTGCAACTGTTATTAACCTAACCAACTCAGCTGGGCAGCAATGACCGGTTGTCAACACACAAAAATGTTAGCATCTTAGAAAGGCAAAGAATTTTTAAAAATTAACAACTCAGCGACATCCAGATTATTCACTGGAGTTGCTACCTACTGTGCTACGGCCCTTTCGGGTCTAACAAAGAGATTTCCGGAATTTGGCAAATTCTTGTTGGACAACTTGGAGGTAGTGGGATAAGTTTGGCTAAAATGACTAAATTCATTAGAGAAATTGGGTGGTTCGACACGTTCCAATGAGGAAAAAGGTTGTCGATTAAACTAACCATAATTAATTAAATTTCATTTCGAAAAATCTATTGATAGTTTAATATATTTTTTTATATGTATATTTGTAAATAAATTATGTTAATAAATATTAATTGTCAAATTACAATTGTTATGGTAACTTCAATAAAAATTTATGTTTCAATTCATTTTGGTTTATTGGATGTCATTAATTATACAAAGTGAATTAATTAATTATCCAATGACATTCAATTAATTTATTCTTAAGTTTGAAATTAAATTTTTTAGTCAATTAATTAATTTTCTTTACTCAAATAGTTTTGATATTTTTGCAAAAAATTAATAAATAATTTATAAATATATTAATTTCGATTTTATGAAAATAACAAAAATATTCCAGTTGTGTAACTTGTCCAATTTTAGTTGGACAATCCAGACAACAAAAAATATGCAATTTTTAATATTATATTAGTTTCCTTAAGAAGAATTATTTTATGTGGTCAGCAAAATTTTATGCCATTTAGAATTTATGTATTTCTTTTATATCTTAAAATATATATAGTTTTAAAATTGTTTTAACTATTTAGTTACAATTTATTAGAGTTCTATAAAATATTTATAAAATTCTGCAAAAATTGTAAAAGAATTTGCAAATATTGTACAATAATCAACACATGTTTAAAATACTAAATTACATTTTTCATACTATATATTTTAAAAATATAAATAAGTATAAAAACTTTTACATTTCTCTTCTTTTAAGTTTTCTGTTCTTGTGGTCTACAATTTATTGAATTTAATTTTATCAGCTGTTATTTTATAAAAAAAAAAAAAGATGAAAATTAAATAAACTTTTATATATTTAATTTATAAATTTATAGAAAACAATTTAGTAATTTGATATTTTGCAATATGTAAATATATTATTTCAAATTGATAAACATACAAAATCCAACATATAATTAATAAAATTTTGTTAAAATGTTGTTAAATATAATTATATTCATTGAAGTTTAAAATAAATAAAATTTATTGAATGTTTCATTTAATTTGCAAATATGAAAAACAGTTTATATTTATTTAATTGCATTACCAAAATATAGTACATAGAAACAATTATCAAATAATTGATGATCAAATTAAATAAAAACAACTGAATGTAAGGACTCTTGGTTGGTTTGAATTGAGAAATCACAATTCACACCAAAAATTAGTACTTTTACATAAAAACATTGGCTGCTTCATTCCTACAGTTTTCTAATCAGTTACATCACTTTTCTTGTGGTATTTTTATTACTAATTATCAGTAACGCATGAGATGTTGCAAAACAATTCTTTCTCTTCGAATAAGGGCTATCGCCTATGGTAACAATTTATAACCTCGTAACTCAAAAAATAGATTTTTATTGCAATAAGCTTTAAAAATATGTATCCACTCGAGATTCATGGTTTATTCTGTGCAGGCCACATTGTAAAGTTCATTAAAAACTTATAACTCGTAAATTAATAAAGCTTATAAATCGTAATTATAGTTTTACTAAACGTTTGGTGTTAATATTTACCTCGTAACTACAAGTTATAAAATGCAGTCTCATGTAACTATTTTAAATTCATGAAACAGGGACCTTGTATGTCTTCACAAAAATGTATTAAATAAAATTTAATTATAGTTTAATTCTCATTTTTAGTATTTTAAACTATGCAGGCCCAAATTTTTTAAATCAAAAAACCAAATTTTCATATTTTTATTCAAAAATATAATATAATTTTCGATGTGTCACTTTAAAATCACATACGAGATTATGAATTGTTGCTATCGATATGTAAAAAATTTTCAATTTAGGATTTATATACACTCGAAAAGTTTTGTCTTCACATCTTTCTGAGTTTTCTTTTGCCACCCTTTTCGCTAATAATTGTTACTTCTTCTTGCTTATCTGCTATCCCACATCCTTCAATCAAATTGTGATAACCAAAATGGAATATAACTTTATTACTCATTGATTGTAAGTATATATGTAAAGATTTATTTCAATTTACATATTTAATTTTTGGTTTCTAACATAAATTAACACTTAAAAGATGTTTAAATTTGAAAATTCTTGCCCACTTTGAGTTTGCTTTTAGGGACTGATTTATTTGAAACAAATGTATATATAAGTATATTTAATTTAAATATATATAAGATGTATATGTATATATAATGTCTTAATAAAATAATTCGTTTAAATTTTCTATAATTTAAATATTCTTTTTTATCACATTATAATTGCTTTAATACTCAACAACAAACAAATATTATTCAGTTTTTTTCTCTTAAAATATATTTAAATTAGATAACAAAAATTATGTAAATATATAAGTATATAATAATAAATTAATTAAAATAAAAAAAAAATTAAATGACAATTTAAGAACGTTGTATTCTTCTTATCACTTCTAGTGGAATTTAATATGATTTAAAATTATTATATGTTTTTCTTTTTTCAAGGACAACATAATATTATGGTTAACTATTTGTCATTTATGGTTGGTTATAAATTTGTGGTAAGTTGAACTAAAAATTCATGTCAATATATTTTTGAAGGTAAATTTATTTAATATAGAAAATTTACAAATTTTAACAATTTAAATTGGAGAATTTTGTACTGGACAGATTTAATTAAAATTAAAATTCAATAGAAATTTTTTATATAATGTAATATTACATAAACTCTTATTTTTATTAGAGAATTTAATTATTTTATTTAAAATAATGTTTAAATAAATTTAAAACCACTGTTTTTTTACAATACTTACAATTGAAACGGAAAAGTACAGGAAATTATTATTAAATATTTTTAGTGACATGAAAATGCGTTTAAGGACGACATTTAGCCTCGAGACTCGTTTTGTTGTCAAATATTAAATTTTCCATTGAAAATTTGTGTATATAGAATTTAAAAATTTAAATATAAATTGTATTTATATGTATATTTTGAGTATTGTTATAGAAATATTAAAGAGTGGTAAACTTAAGATCATATATTGAATGAAATCCGAAAACATTTTTAATTATTTGTCAGATTTTGATTGCTTTGTATTGAATTAAATATATATTTTAATGTAAAAATCAAAATTAAAAGCTGTCAATATACGATTCCAACATCAACGAATTAAAATTAAATAATTAAATTTAATCGAGTCTCGCGTCCACTGATTCGTCCTAAAAGGTGTTGAATTAGGTAAACATACTGAAGCACCATAAACACACTCATGAAATTTATTGTTTGTTAAAAGAAAGAAAATGAAATAATAATGTTAATATGTTGCACGAATTTGCTTGTCTACTAAGTTTGGTCTCCGAGATGGCGAGTCCTGGAAAATCACGAAAATTATGAGAATTTGCTATTCTGTGAATTGACCGAATACCATTTATAGAAATCTTACAGATCAGAATAAAATGAAATAAATTATTTATGAAACATTAATTAATAAAATCGTTTATTTTTGTTGATAATTAAAAATAAATATATAATTATGTATTGTTAAAATTTCAATATCAAATTATTCCACAAAAAAAAAATTAATGTTTACGTAATAATTAATTAATTTTATAAATGTATAAATTTATAATTTATATATATATATATATTTATATATAATATAGTAAAATAAAATTATTGATATCTTTAAAAGTTTATTTTGTTTGGAATTTATACAATCATATCGATAAAAATTAAATTTTGTTTGCAAATATGGCAATGGATATTAATCGGATCAACAGCCGTCAATATACAATTTGAAAATATATAATGTTATAGCTTATATGTGCGGAAATTTTTATCAATTTTCACATAAAAATGGATAAAAAAAATGAATGATTTCATCCGGAAAGAAGATTAATAGAGATCGATATAAATGGTCATAGTTTTATTATTTTGATTTGGAATGAAAACAATATGAAAACTACCAATTTATATAGAATTTCAGATGAGAAACTGATTTTGAAAATAGTTGAATTATTATTTTCGGTTGTTTTATATAAAAAAAAAAACATTGATATATTAAAATTTTAATACAAATCAGATTATACATATTTGCAAAATCAAATTTAATATATTAAAAAATCAGCAATTTTCAAAAAAAATAAAAAAACATATCTAAATGTGCCAATCAACAAGCAATTTGTTTTTCTAAATACACCTAACTCAAATTACACGACGATATATATCTACAAAAGTTTTCGACCCTGAAAGAATAATGCGTTTTGTCTACATCAGCAGCTGTTTTATTTTCCAATCATGTCAATCAGTTATTGAAATAAAACAATTTTCGATCTGTTGATGCAATATGTTATTAAAAATGGTTTGTAAGTAAATATTGTTTTTATGAATAAACCCAGAAGTAAATTATTTACAGCTTGCTCCAAAAGCTTATTAACATTTTTATTGGATAGATTTAAGTTTTATTATATATAACTTTAATGTGATAAATTTTGAGTTGTTTTCGATTAGCTAATTAGAAAATAAATTATCAATTAAATATATGAAAAATTGATATTTACAGCCTATATTGGTGTCAAGGACATGAAAATTAATTTTGTGTCAATTTTATCTATGTATATTTAAAATTATTAATTATAATTTATGGGAAAAAGTAACTTTTACTCACACCTCAAAGATTTATTGTTTTGAATATCCTGTATAAAATTATGGTATGTAACTATAATAATTAATCCGCAATTAGCTGGTCAATTATTATAGTATATTTTAATATTATATATAATATTATTATAATTCGATAAAGACATTAAGTAAAATTTCGAAATAATACAAAAAAAGCGATCTAATATCCTTGTATCAAACAATTATATAAGCAGATATAAATATAACAAATTTATATAAGTGGCAAAACAATTATTTATGTATATAATGTCCTAAATAGAAAGTTATGACCTAAGATTTTATGAAATTAATAAATTTTTCATAAAAGTAATGATAGTAATGAGACAATATTCATTAATATTTTAACACCAGATTACTTCATAGTTGTTTTATCACGGAAAATATATTGTAACCATTGGTGATTCTACTGATGTTATCCAAAAAATTTGGATATAAATGTTACATTAATGTTGGTTTAAAAATATTTTCGAAATATCACAGTTCTGTCAAGACCAAGATATGAATATCCACTCAACATAAAAATATTAATTTATATATACTGTCAAAATTATATTAAATATATACTTACTGCTAAATATACATAAATATTTCATTTTATGGACTACAAAATTTCTTTATCAAACTCCTATAACTAGAAAGTCACGTTTTTTTTAGATAAAAATATCAAAAATAATATTTTTTTACGTCGAAACAATAATTACCTAAATTATATATTTATTAAGAGAATGAGGGAAGTGATTAAAATCCGAATTTAACAATGTACCTACAGTCTACAACAGTATAAATTTTAATAATTAAATAATAAATTTAGTTATACTTAAATGTATATAATATAACCAAGATTGAAAATAAAAAATCCCTCACCCGAAATACTTTTAAATTATCATTTTACATCGCAAAATCAACACTTTTCTAGAAATATTGTAAAAAATAACATGAATTTTTATGTTATTATATTTTGGATAACACAATTAAGAATTGTCTTGCCATAAATATCAATAGAAATATTATTAATAATTAAGTATACCAATATTTTTTACACAATACTGAATAATAAAATCTACCAACCTAGAACTCTAGGTTGGTAGATTTTGTAAAAATAAAATTCAGGAATAATGTACCGAATTTTAGATCTCGAGAACATCTATTTTATATAATTCGAAAATTTTGATTTAGGACTCTTCTCTGAATAATAAGGACTTCCTGAATCAGAAACAATTACTATGACCAATGCTGTTATTCAATACTGGGACACGGATCCGGTTTCTTTTTTTACTTTTTGGAAATCTCCGTTCTCGGTAATGAATGTAATGTAAAACCAATATTTTCCATTACAATAATTTATAATTATATGCCATTATTCACCGTAAAATCATTCACATTATGTATATATATAACCATTAAGATAAGAAACAAATCTTACCTATATAAAATAATAGAAAAAAATATATAAATTAATGTAAACAATAAAATTTAATATGGTATATAATAAAATATTACAAATAATTTCATTTAATATAATTTTAACAGACATCAACTATAAATTTTGCAAAATATTTAAATATTATTTATAAGGTAAATTACAAAATAAATAATAATTTATTATATAAGGTCATTGATCTACAATTAATTATATAAAGTACACAATATAAATTTAAGTTATAAATAATTATTATCTTTATAAAAAACTTCAAATAAAATTATATTGCTATATTTATATACTTAGTAAGCTACTTAATATTTTTATCAGTAGAATAAATTTTACAAGAGTGCATTTAAAATCGCAGATACAAGCCTTAAATTATTTCTGCCTTTCTAATTTTTTTTTTTTGCAGGTAGTTTTTTATGCTTACGTAAATAAAATTGCAAAATATCTAAACTAAAAATAACTAAAATTAAAACCCCACCAAAAACTCCAATAAATTTGCACAATTCCGATAGTAAAAAGCATAATAATATAGTAAAGAAAATGTAAAAAAAAAAATGAATATTACATCATCAGAAATCTCAGTTTTTTTTTTTTAATTGTAATATATTCAATTGAAATTAATTTATCTTAAAAATATTTTATATTTAATATATTATTACTTTGGACTTACCAAATTTTTTTCTTAAATTATATCGCTGGTCTCTGTTTTTATGGTAATCCAAAAAAAAAATGATAAAATATTTTTGTTCCAAATTTAAATAAAAAAAAAAAATTAAATTAATTTTTATTAATTTTACTTTTTAGTATACAAAGTTGTAAATTTTTTTTTTGTTGTATATATTGCGGAAGACAAGAAAACTTTGTAGTTATATTTTTTTTTTTGGTTTAACACATTTAAAATATATTGTATAATTTAATGATAACACTAAATACGAAATCACTTGTGCACTTATTTTTATTGAAAATATATAAATTAATACATTTCATTCTACATGTATATATATTTATATTTGAAAATTTGATCTTATATTCGCGATTTTAGACACCTTCTTTTTTGGAAAGACAAATATTTGGAAATGTCAAAAAAAAACTTAAACTACATTTCATGTTTCATGCATAACCTAAACTGTCGTGTTTATAAATTTAGAGTATATTTACTACAAATTTCCATAAAATCCACTTTGAAATGTAGCCAACATAATAATAATTTTGTTTTTGACTTTTAATTTTGAAAACATTATACTTAGGCTTAAAAAGTAATTAAAATTGTAAAGGCGTAACCATAATAGGATTAACGACTTAACCTAGTGACAAATTAGACTTAAGGAAATGAGCGCTTCATATAAATTGTATGAAGCAAACCATAATAGAATTAACCAACTTTTCGTTAAGTCATTTTTCGGTTTCGTTGACTTCAGAAACTTAAGAAACGGAGCGATCAACGAGCGCTCTTTCTCCCTCTTTCTGAAATTTTTACAAATTTCAAATATTTATTCAAAATTTCAAATATTTATTTGAAATATGTCAAAATTTATAATTTATATTTGAAATATTTGAAATTTGTCAAATAAAAATATTTATAAATTTATAAACAATAAATTGTTTTTATTTGAAATACAGTTTTCAATTATAATAGTAAAAAAATTGTGCTCATATTAATAATATGTGAATATGTATTTGACGTTAAAATTGACATAAGCAAAAGTCTATTATGGTTTGCTTACGTTATTCCTTAATTTTTGTAAAATTTTCGTTGACTTAACAAATTTTTTTTGACACTAGGTAGGTTAAGTCATTAATCCTATTATGGTTACGGCTTAATGAATTTAGCCTCTAATGTTATAGTACTTTATTTTGTATGTGTACTAATTTGGAAGTCGAAAAATGTAATAATTTAATTACGAAAATCTGTGTTTCTTTATTTCTAATTTTATTCAAAGTTATCTAATTAAGTTAACTTAAAACTCTTTCTAATTAAGATAACCTAATGCAAATACAAAGTTAATTTTCGTTTGACAAGCCTGTCTAAACTGTATGCAATTTAATAAATGATTGTACACGTTAGATAATGATATTAAATGTTGGTTGTGTTGTAACCACCATATCATAGTAATAATTTAGTATATATATAGATTTTTATCAATTAAATATGTGATAGGTGCCACTATTAAATTGATATTGTAGTTATTGAAAACAAAAGCAATTTTATTTGTTATTTCTTTTATACCACGGTAACTGGTATCTTTAATAGTTGATTATTATCAATCATTTGAGGATGATCTTTAATAGTTAATTATTACTGTATGATATATAAGAACAATTAGTTTTTTAAATAAGCGGATTTAAACATCTAGCACTTATAAATCTTCATATTACAAAATTATTACCTAACATATAACACTGCCACATTGGCATTACTGTTAATCTGTCAAATTAATTACTACTATCAATTCGTTTTTCTCTAGCTATTACATAAACGTGAGTATTTTTTCTTTTCAATTTCTATTATTCAGAAATATATAAAATGTTATATTGAAATATTATTTAGAAAATTAGCAGGAAAATGGCAGCAACAACTAAGTTTTCAATTATTGCTCGGGGCTTAGCATCATCAGCTAGCCAAACAGTTAAAGCCCCAGTACAAGTATTTGGTATAGAAGGACGTTATGCCACTGCCCTTTATTCGGCTGCAACTAGAATGAATGAATTGGAAAAAGTTGAAAAAGATTTGTTAGGTTTACAAGCAGCCCTTAAATCAAATACCAATTTACGTGAAACTATTGTTAGCCCAATTATAAATCGTAAAATTATGAGTTCTGCTTTACGTGATTCAGCTAAACAACTTAATATGGCACAGGCAACCTCCAATTTATTGGATACATTAGCTGAAAATGGTCGTTTGAAAAAATTGAATGTTGTTATTAATGCTTTTAAAACAATTATGGCTGGTCATCGTGGTGATGTTGTATGTGAAGTTGTTACAGCTAAACCACTTGAAAGTGGACAGAAAAAAGAATTGGAAAGTGCTTTGAAGAAATTCATTAAAAGCAATGAAAATATCCAATTAACAGCACGTGTAGATCCAAGTCTACTTGGTGGTATGATTGTATCAGTTGGTGATAAATATATTGATATGAGTATTGCAACTAAAGTTAAATTATACACAGACCTCATTTCAGCATCAGCTTAAATTCAATAGAAAGGAGAAAAGTACGATATTTCCAAACTTTAATGTAAACTTTAAATATAATTGTAGTTTGGGTTCTTATTTCTTTATATAATTTTGTTTGTTGATCTAACAGAAATTCAAAATAAAGAAATCCGAATTGATATAAATAGTTTTCGTTTTATTAAAGCAATTGTATAATGTAATACAAAACAAATGAAATAATCAATTGGAAAATTTTACTATGCTTTTTAGCTTAAATTTTAATAATCAAATAGTTATTATATATTATGTATTAAGGCTGCACTATTTTAGGTTTATACATATTAGAAAATAATGTTCATTTATCATTGTTCCTCTCGTTAATTGCGATTTTTGTTTGTTGTTTTATTACATTCGCACATACTTTTAAAATTTCATTTGTTGAATAAACTTTATCCTCTTCACCAAAATTATTAACTAAATTTTGATATAAATTATTCATGATTGTTTTTACTACATTATCAACACTATTATCAGAATTTTCTAATTTTTCAAATAATTTCTCTTTATCCTTTCTTAAAGTTTCAGTTAAATTTTCTAAATCCATAATTTTCGATTCTAAATGTTCAATTTGTTGTCGCAAATCAGATATTTGTTGTCCTTTCTCTTTTTCTAACAATTCTAACTGAATTTTTATGTCATTTATATTTCGGTCCTGAAATTCTAAAGAATTTTTTAAAGTCTTTTCTTGAATAATACAATTTCGTATTATTTCTTGTAATAAATTAATTGAATTTATATATTTATCAATATCTAAATCAAACGATTTAATTAAATCTTCAAATTCTTTAAAATCGTCAGTATTCAAAAGAGGAGTTATTGGTGGGGTTTTTATTTGTTGAATGGTTTCTCGAGTTGTATATTCATCAATTTTTTGTCGTAAAATTCGATTTTCTTTTTTTAATACTAATACTTTTTCTTCCAATACTAAAATTTCATCTTCTAAATCTTTGGCACTATTATTATTAATACTTTTATTTTGAATTAAATCAATTCTATCTAAAACTTTTTCAATTTTTGTTTCCAATTTCGAAATATTCATTCGAACTTCAGTATTTTGTGACCGATTTTCTGACATTAACATATTTAAATATTGTGATTCTTGTTGTGCGGAATGTTGTAAAATCTGTGGATTATATGAAACTGTTGAAATCATTTCAGTACTTGGTGATACTGAATTTGTAGCTGCTACAGTCATTATTTGTTGCTGAATTTTATTTGTTTTTCGTGCCATCAAAACAGGTTTATCAAAAGTTGATTTCTTTTTTATTTCTGTATCAGAAGAATCACTTAAATCTGTAGGAGTTTGCGTATTTAATGTTGGTAGTGCTTGACCCATTTTCGAAATACGACTTAATATATTTTCTTTCATATTTTTATTCTTGTCATCTGACAAATATGGTTTATCTTTTGCAACATCTTTACTTAATGATGTTAATATGGACGGATTTTCTTTTACATCTTGGATTTTTTCAGATTTGTTAACTTTAATATTTAGTTCTTCTTTGTAAATATAATCTGCTATCAAATCTAGGACAGTATTTCCTTCACCATTTTCAAATAAAATACTCCAAAATACTTGTAAATCATCAGTAAATTGTAAATAAGAATTTTTTAAATATAATTTTATATCATCTGTTAGAGAGGTTGTAGATAGAACATGATTTTTCGAACGATAAAGTATAATTTTTTGTAAACCTTCAGGACTTTTAATGACAGCCAAACCTATTCTACCTTGTGGACTGCTTTCTTCGTTTATTCTACAAAATAACATTAATTAGTTAAAAGATTATGTTAATAAGAGAATAAATATTAACAATTTATAAGCTGTGACTACTTTGGCAATTTGAATATTCCAACCTGGATTTCTATCTTTTGTTAATAAATCTGGTGGATTATGTTTTTGTTTTTGTGGTACATATTTCATGGAATGTTGATGATCAGATTGAGATCCAAATATTTCGGATAAATTTGATCGAGAGCTGAATGAGAATAATAATTTTACAACCACTTAACAATATAGTTGTTACTTTTCTTACCTATCCAAATTTCCAAAGAAGTCTTCATCTTCATCCATCAACTTAATTCCAGCACCAAACATTTTTAATTTAATAATATGGTATATAAATAAATGTAATAAAATAGTATAAATTGAAATGAATTGATCCAATATTTTGATACAAAAATTATTTTAAGTGTCAATGTCAAAGTACAAATGTGTAGTAAAAATAGAAATATAGTAAAGACCCTGTAGGAAATTTGTAATTTCAAATTGAGTGCAAAAAAGTCAAAATCCTTTTATCGCAATAGTAAAGCGCTATCGCATAAGCTTATATTTTATTGCACGGATATAATTTTATTTTATTCTGATTTATGTGCGATAAAATATATTGTTGCTGTGTGCTAATGGACAGGTGTTGGCGTACGCCATTTTCCCACGGGCTACTCAATATAGCTATGGAACTTTGTTTTGCACCTAGATCACATAAAAGCTGCATATATCAAGTGGTATAGCTTTTATTTGTCTACTATAACTAGATGATGGCCAAGACAATAGTGTCCGGAATAAATTCTAAACAGTACCACTGCTTCCACCACGTTCAAATATTCGTGCAATAAACTACTTATGCGAGCGTTTTGCAATAAAATGTCTGGAACCGAATTTTATAGAGTCGATGCGCAACAAATAGTAGTTGATCTATAATTTAACTGCTCATAAATAGTAAAAGTAGTTGTATTTATACAGACAAAAAGTGAGCACACAGCACAGTTATACCTACTCCTTGTCCTTACTTGAGGTAGTAAGTGAAAGTTATGGAAAATTCTATAAATGGTCGCTCACTCTTTAAATGTATATCTAAAGAAAGCTGTTTTTGAGCAATCTAAAATTTTACGTTTTTATTTTGTAAATCGAAACTCTGTGTAACTTTGCGGTCTATAATTTGTGCTTATGACAAGGGATGGGATATCAAATGAAAGCCCATGATGAGCACAGAAAGATTACCAAAACGGATTTTTAAAGGGATACGTAAAATTGTAGTTTTATAGGAAGAAATTAAATACGAATATTTATATAAATAAATTTATTTTTATTTTAAAAAATATAACTTTACTCTTAACAAATTAGTAAAAAATTAAAAAAATATATATTAAAATATGTAGCTCTGTTCTTATAGATATTTAAATTTTTGGTGTGAACAGTTAAAATTTTGTTAATAATAATGAAAAAAAAGTATATAATTGGGTATTAATGCAATATTGGCGGAATGTTAATTGGGTGAAAATCATATAAAGTAATAGTTACAACTTTAATTCTGTTTTAGCGTCCTTATAAGTTATACTTATTTGATTTGATTTGGCAGTAATATGGGACGAAACAATAGTTCAATAGTTACAAAATTTTAAATATTTCACTTAAAATTCGTTTAGTATCGTGAGGCGTTTCAACTTTGTGTCCAATAACTCTTTTATCATTATAAATTTCATGATCATTACCACCTGGATCAGTCTTATCACCAAAGAAATGAATTTCTTTAAAGCTGCAAATATATATCAAAATGATTTAAATTTAAATGTTTGTTATAGATATTTTTATTTAACTTACCTATGAAATTTTTCAATGTGTTTTAAACAATAAGTTTTATCCCAACCATTTGGAAATACATCGAAACTTATTTGACCACCAATACTATATGTTAAATCAACATTATGAAATTCAATTTTTAGTGCATCAATCATTTTCTCTCTTATATGATTTATATTATCGAATTCATGAAATAAATTACGTTCCTCACGGGTACATTGTCGTCCAACTGGACAAATGTTTAACATACCATTTCGAAATTCTATAAATGTACCACGTTTAAATGGTAATTCTAATTCAGATATATAACGTAAAACAAAATTTATAAAACGTTGTAATATTTCTTCTCCACCTAAATGCTCTTGTATATTGGCTTTACCAATTTCTTTACCATTTTCAATTTGTACTAAACCATTTTCTGGAAAAACAAAATCGAATTTTTGAAGAATTTTTTTACCATTCAATTGCTCAAACATTTTCTCTAAATCGGAACCACCAACAATACCAATAATGGCATTTGGTTTTATTTTATTATACAGGAATTCTTCAAATTCTGGTTCAATTGTTGTACGTGGAAATGTTAATGTACCATCAACATCAAATAATAATAAAATTTCATTGCGATTTAATGTAACTACCATGTTTTTATATAATTTTCTTAATATTTTAGTATATAAAACTATTATAAGGAATAAAATGAGTAAAATAAGCCGGACTATAAAGCGAATTTCATCAGAAATAGAAAAACAAATACAAAATATACACGTAGAGAAATTAATATCACCTCTTTATACTTAGCAACTTTTCAAATACGACCACTAAAATATCCCTATTAAATTGTAGCGCGACGTAACAACCACAATTTTTTTTTAATAATGCAGCTTGAATCCTTTTTTTTAATATTAATTATTTTTTTATATTGCTAGAGGTAACCCGATTAACTATTTAAAATATAAGCACTCTATGATGTTAATAATAAACTACCATATCATATTAGAAATAATATAAGCATTATATATACCCTATAATACGGGTATATACATAGGAACCACACATAGACACTTCAGGTTATTATAAATTTTTAACAAATTAAAATTACACCAACGCTATTTCGTATTGTCACACACAATATGTCTATATACTTAAGCTTGGGCTATAGTATCGATCTTTTTTTTTTTTTTTTTTTTTTTTTTTAATTCATTTATTTAGCAAAAGATTTGCTATTTAAAAAAATCCAATATTTACAATTTTATACACTTTTTTACTTAAATCTATTTTTTATATAAATAATCGCAAATTTTTTAAATTTAAAAATATTTTGTTCGTTTTTTAAATTATTTGGCAGGCTATTAAATAAATCCAACCCTTTGTGCATTACCATATTTCTCGTTACTTGATTTCTATAGCTGAATAATCTAAAATCATTTGCATTGCGTAGTTGATATGGTTGTACCTCGTTTACATATAACAGATTTTCTGATAAGTAACGTGGTAGGTGATTGTATTTAATTTTAAATATAAATACAATAACATTAAGAATAATTCTTTGTGTAATACTCATCCATGACAACTTATTCAACATATTTACAATTGGCGTAAGTCTACCACACAGCAAAACTATTCTCATACCCTTATTTTGCAATTTCTGTAATCTATCTATCATTTCATTGTTACTCATATATAGGATAGTTGAACAATATTCGAAGTGTGGCTTTACCATCGTGTTATATACTCTAACCGCACATATAGATGAAATTCTCTTCCGTATTCTACCGAAAAAATGTAATTTCTTTGCAATTTTCTTACAAATGTAATCAACGTGAGCTTTAAAGTTTAACTTATTATCAATTATTACCCCTAAATATTTTATTTCATTTACTACTTCTATATTTTCATTTCTTATTCTAATGCTTCTATCAGTTGTACCATTAAAAATCATGGCTTTTGTTTTACTTAAATTTAATTTCAGCTTATTCATCTCAAACCAATTTTGCAGTTTATCTAAATCTAAATTGATCTTATCAATACATTCATCAATATCCTCACCAGTTACAAACAAAAGCGCATCATCAGCAAATAATACTAGCTTCGCAAATTCAATTGCTTTTTCCATATCATTAATGTACACCAGAAATAGTAATACCCCCAACAAAGAACCCTGAGGAACACCAAAAAGAACTTTAATTGCATTTGATACAACATTGTTGATTTTTGTTCTTTGTTTTCTGTTGCCTAGGTATGATTTAAACCAATTTAACTCCACCTCTCTTATTCCATACTTCTCTAATTTCTTAATTATGATATCTTTATCAACCGTTTCAAATGCTCTTTTCAAGTCTAAAAAAACTGCAACAATTACTTTTCTATCATGAATCTCAACCTTCCATTTTGTGACCACCAAATTAATTAATGATTCACAATTATGTTTTTTTCTAAACCCTGATTGATAGCTGGAAATTAAATTATATGATTCCAAATACCTTTGCAGCTGGTTGTACACCACCTTTTCTAGAATTTTACTTTCTATTTGCAGCATATTAACAGGTCGAAATTCATCTGCTTTATTTGTATTTTTTATCTTCGGAATTGGGACAATAACAGATTCTTTCCAGCAATCTGGAAAAATTCCTTCCACCAGTGATTTATTTATAATTTTAGTTAATAAAACACCACAAACTTGAAATGAATTTAAGTACATCTTTATATTAGCACCTTTAGTATCTTTTTTATTCTTCATAGATTTTAATAGCTCCTTTACTTCATTTATATTAACTGGTTTAAATTTAAAATTCAAATAATAATAATCATTTATATAATTTTCATAACTAGAAATTGGTATGGTATTCCTAATATCACCAATACTATTTACAAAAAAATTATTTAATATATTAGCCATTTCAAAATTATCTTTATATTTTGTATTATTATACATAATTTCTTTAACTGATTTTTCACTTTCTTTCAAAACTAGATTCTTTAAAGTATTCCACATTTTACGCTGATCTTTAGCACCATCAATTTTATTGCTAATGAATTTATTTTTAGCACTTTCAATTCCCGATTTAAACTGATTTCTTATAGTTTTATAATTGCTCCAGTCATTTATATCATTAGACCATTTAGCCAATTCATATTTTTGTATTTTTGCATTTTTTAATATTCTTAATTCATCACTAAACCATTCATTATCATTGATTTTAATATTCTTAACCGTAGTGAATTTACTTATCACATTAATAAAATTATTACTAAATGCATTAGCTAATGAATTAATATCAAAATTTAAATGAACTAATTGAAAATCACTATTTTTTAATTCATTTAAAAAAGTTTCAGGATTATATCTGAATAAATTTATTGACTTTTCTTGTTTTTTTATATTTGCTAACACCTTGATATTAACCACTATACTTTCATGATCACTAATTTTTAATTTAGCAACAGTTTGAGCTTTTACATTTAATTTATCATTTGTAATAACATAATCAATCAGAGTACTCGTATTTTTTGTAATTCTAGTAGGGTCTGTAATTATTTGACTAAATGCATTATCCACCATTAATATATTCATTTGATTTTTATATGTATTATTTTCTAACCAATTAATGTTTATATCACCCATAATTATCGATTTATTGCATTTATAATTCAGAATGTCCATCCAATTTGAAAAATGTTGAATAAATATACTTTCTGGGTAACTAGGAGATCTGTATACACCACCGATCACATAAATTAAATTTTTAAATGTTACTTTTATTAATAAATACCATATCATTTTATTAATTGATATATTTTCTAAAACTTCATACCTCCAATTATCTTTAATATAAAAAACTATACCACCAGTATGAGCTGATATAGATTCACATCTAATTATATTATAATTTCTTAATTCAATTTCTTTATTTTCATCTAGATTAGTTATATGAGTTTCTGTTGTACAAATAAAATCAAAATTATAATCATACACAATTGCTTCTAACTGGGAAAAATTATTTATTAAACCTTGTATATTAAGATATAGACATTTTATTTCCGTTAATTGCTAATAATTTATTTTACTGCGTTCAGACATAAATTGTCTTCTATAAATTGGACAATCAATACTTCTTACATCATGATTAAAATCAATCTTTTCAAAATTAGTCTTTATTTTTGCATTATAACAATTTATACACTTTACAGTATCACTTTTGCAATCTTTAATTTCGTGATCTTTTTCACCACATTTTAAACACAGTTTTTCACCAGTGCATTTATCACTCTTGTGATTATAGCCTAAGCATTTAAAACATCTTCTGATACTTAATTTTTCATATACAACACAACTGTCATATTCAATAAGGATTCCTTCAGTAAAGTTCAAATTTGATGTAGCCATATATTTTGAAACAAGATAGAATCGAAAGAGCTTGGAACGATTGCAATTTTGCGAATTCAAACTGAAGCAAATGTCAAGAGGTATAAAATTTGGCAGTTAAAAAAATAAATAAATCTGTGATTTTATCAATTGCAATGTTCAGTCTACTTGACCAGTCGATTGGCTAGTTTACGAATCGAATCGATACTGAACTGATCGGTATTATATCCCAAGCTTTATACAAATTCAGTACTCCACTAGTGGGTTATTTTGTGTATTGTGTATCACAAAAAAATAAATAAAGTGACAACCAAAGAACAATCAATCAAAAACATTATCATCAGTCGGAAGATAGAGCACACTGCAGGATCTTATTGCAACAACCATTAATGTTGATAACCACATATAGTAAGTATATTAATTGTTAATATTAATATAAATTACCACTATAAAAAATAAATTATGAAATTTTTGTAATGTCACATTATATCAATTGATTTCTCTTTCCTGTTATTTTGAGTATCAACGTAGTTGCCCACCGACCAGTTTTTTTCTAAATACTAATAATTTTATGATTTTGTATCGAATTTCAATAATTTTTTTAAAATTTTGAATATTAATATATGTATATATATATATATAAATAACCGTTAATAATTTTTCCCTACAGAAAATCTGTATATTAAAAAAAATATTGTAAAGTGCCATTAAATATAAATAATATTCCCTTTTCCCTACACTGTATTTTATGACATTTATAGACAAGGTTGATTTGGGATTTTTTTGATTCATTTGTTTTCATCTTCACAAATTATAAAAATCTTTTAGTTACCAGTTTTTTATATTTTTTATAAACTTTTTCCGTATCAAATACATTATTGATTATATATAATTATAAAAATTCAATAAATTTGGTTTTAGGTGCCAAATATATTCATATATAAATTATTTTATTTTGTAACAAAAAAAAAAACCCAAAAATTTTTGAATTAAAATCTTCAAATATGGATAATGCTCAGTTAAAAACTATTAACAATACTAAAATTAGCCCAGATAGTAATGCCGTTACTGAAGAAAAAAGAAAAACAAAAAGAGATCGTGCTGATGGTAAAAGTTTCATCGTGGTTCTAATCTAACCTTTAATAAAAAGAATTTAAATGATTAATTTTTTTAAAAATTTATTTCCAGAAGCTATTAGTAATTTAAAAAATAGTATTCCAGATATAGATAATATATTTGATATACATGGACGTGTTGGTAATGGTACATTTAGTACTGTTTTTTTAGCAAGTATGAAAAGTGAACAGGATATGCCACAAGAAAAACGTAAATTTTTTGCTATTAAACATCTAATACCAACTAGTCATCCAAATAGAATTATTAAAGAATTAAAATGTCTTGTAGAAATTGGGTAAATCAAAAAAACTATATATACATTTCTAATAAGAATATCTCTTAGAAAAAAACAACTTATATTTTTTTTTGTATATCATTGTTCTGTTAGTGGTTCTGATAATATTGCTGGTATAAATTTATGTTTACGTTGTAATGAACAAGTAGCATTTGTTATGCCATATGTTGCACATGATCGTTTTCAAGATTTTTATGACAAAATTACAATTACGGAAATTCAAGCATATATACGAAATCTTTTAATAGCTTTACGTAGAGTACATAATTTTAAAATAATACATCGTGATGTTAAACCTAGTAATTTTTTATATAATCGTCGGTCTGGTCAATGTGTTTTAGTTGATTTTGGTTTAGCACAAACTGTAATAAAACCACAAAATCATGAAATTGAATTAAAAAGGAAATTATCTATAGAAGATGCTGCTGATATATCTGGACAAGGTGATTCTAAGAAAAATCGTACAAATACAATTGGATCTCAGCAATTAAATAATGCTGATGGTATAAAAATGCCTTTAAAACAAGTTAATGAAATTATGCCAGGTAGAGTATAAAATTAAAAAAATTTTAAATTAAAAAAAAAAAAAAGGTCATTAATGTTTGTATTTTTTTTTAGGTGACAAGTCAACAAATCGATTACAAGATAAAGTACGAAATAATAATACTCAAATAAATCGAGAAATACCATCAACTAGTCAAAATCCACCAATACATACAACTAATAATAAAAATCAGACTGTTAGTAAGAATAATAATAATAATAGTAATAATGCAAATCGTGGAAATAATACTACGAATGCACCAGTTAAATGTTCATGTTATGGTAAATCACAAGCATGTAATTTGTGTGTAATACGTAAAGAAATACCAGCATCACGAGCTGGTACACCTGGTTATCGACCACCCGAAGTATTATTAAAATATACAGATCAAACATGTTCAGTTGATATATGGGCAGTTGGTGTTATATTTATATCAATTTTATCTGGTGTTTATCCATTCTTTAAAGCACCAGATGATTTTGTTGCATTAGCTGAAATTGTTATGTTATTTGGTGATGATCGTATACGTAAAACTGCTATGAAATTAAATCGAAATGTAACAATGAGCCGTAAATGTAAACCATTAAATTTACGTAAATTATGTGTTAGATTAAAAAATCGTGCAAGTATTGATCGTAGTGAAGTATTAAAAAAATATCAGACTGATGGTAAAAAATGTGAGGAATGTATAAATTGTCAGCAAATGTTTTTTGATTGTTTATGTGAAAATACAAAATATATAACTGAACCGATTGGTAGAGATCATTTTCCCGATTCAGCATATGATTTTTTAATTAAATTATTAGAAGTTAATCCACATAAACGAATAACTGCCGAAAAAGCTTTAGAACATGAATTTTTAAAAGAAAATTTAAATTAAAGTAAAAAAAAATAACCATTTTATATATGTTTTTTTCTACTTTTAATTAATTTAACAATATATTATATTTTGGTTTATATTGACGTAGTAAAAAGTTAAAAGTAATTTTTGTCTTTTAGTTTTATTTTCTAAATAGAAGGAAAACCAAAAGATTTTATTTATCTTTATATTTATTGCCTGAAGAAAAGCCAAAATATAATATATAGTTTTATTAAAGACCTTTATAAATATAATTTTAACAAAAATATATAAATATTAAATTATTTGTATCAAAGATTATTTGTAATTAAAGAAAATTTACTGTTTTTTAATAAGCCCATTTTATTTTATATTTTGAAATCTCAAATAGTAACAACAAATTATATATTTACAATAAATAATATAGTATTAAACTTATTTAGAGTGTTTAAAAAATAATGATTCATTGTATATTTTGTATGAATTTTTTGTAGTATAGCTTTTAAAGATTTAGTAAAAAAAAAATTAAAGTTTTTGTATTATTTTATATTTATTTGTGTTTTCCCTAATTTTGCTTGAAAATTAAATAATTATATTTTATAAACAATTTTGAAGCTAAGAAACATTCTGTTTTTTGGTTAAAATATATTAAAGTAGTGTAATTAATAAAAATCCCAAACTTTTACAAAATAGAATTTTATTTGTTTTCATTATTTTTAAGTTTATTTTCGTTTAAATTGTTAATAATTCAAATCTTCCCGCGGTTCATATGCAAAAACTTATAAATATATAAATAGTTAGTTGTCCCATTTAGAATATACTAACGGTGTCATTAACTAAATTTGTAATTTCTTTATATTGTGACAGTTCGAAAATGGTGGAGAAGTATAATTTTTCGAAATTCGTCTACATCTCCTGAATTCGAAATTTTTTGGGTATTTTTTTTATCGCATCTATAGGAAAATAGGATGCAAATCCTTTTTTTATAATCTTATGTAATATATTTCCAAAAACCAATTTATTTAGGTTTTCAGTTCAATAAAAAGTCAATAATTGATTTAACTTAATATTAAAAACGAAATTTTAGTTACTTCATGGTGACATATAATAAGCCATTGAAATTTAATTAATTTATTAACTAATATTAAACTAAATAAAATATATTCCATTCAATTTTAATTAAATGAAATATTAACCGATTCAAATAAAATGCCTTCCATTTTACTAAACCCGGCTCTGGTGAATATTAATAAAATAATAAAAATGACATATGAAACGTCATCAAACAAATATAAATTTCTGCAAATCTCTGGCAAAACTAGAGTGTATTTTGTACTTTCTGAATAGTTTAAAAATAGGAGAAAGTTAATAATAAAAACCGACTCTTGTTAAATAAATAAATTCCAAACAAATAATTACAAATTAAATATCTTACAAGTTCTTAAAATAATCAACGATTTAATCAAAAATAATTTTAAGATGCTTTCGCAAGGATCAACACTTGGTATGAGCGCAATGCAACAATCTGGAAATTCTTATAGTAGCAATGATCGTACTGTGATGGGAATAGAAGTTGAATTTGCTGCCGATCCAGCTACTGGTGGTTTTTTTAATACGGATTATAAAAAACATGAAGACCTTAAACAAATGTTAGATAGTAATAAAGATAGTTTAAAATTGGAAGCAATGAAACGTATCATTGGTATGGTAGCTAAAGGTCGTGATGCATCTGATTTATTTCCGGCTGTTGTGAAAAATGTTGTATCAAAAAATATTGAAGTTAAGAAATTAGTTTATGTTTATTTAGTACGTTATGCTGAGGAACAACAAGATTTAGCATTACTATCAATTAGTACATTTCAACGAGCCCTAAAAGATCCAAATCAATTAATACGCGCTAGTGCTTTACGGGTATTATCTAGTATCCGGGTATCAATGATTATACCAATTGTAATGTTAGCAATACGCGAATCAGCATCAGATATGAGTCCATATGTTAGAAAAACTGTTGCACATGCAATACCAAAATTATATTCATTAGATGCTGAACAAAAAGATGAATTGGTACAAGTTATTGAGAAATTATTATCAGATCGAACAACATTAGTTGTTGGATCAGCTGTAATGGCATTTGAAGAAGTTTGTCCCGAACGTGTTGATTTAATACATAAAAATTATCGAAAACTATGTAATCTATTGGTAGATGTTGATGAATGGGGACAAGTAATTATTATAAATATGTTGACACGTTATGCTCGTACACAATTTTCGAATCCAAATTTAGATGTAATTAATATTAAATATAAAAATATATATACTTAACTAAATTTAATTTACTTTAAAATGTCATTATATTTTGTAGGATTACGAAGAAGAAATTGAATCAAATCAACCATTTTATGCTGATTCTACATCTGATTCAGATTCAAAAACGAATGTAAAAACGGTACGTTCACCGAAACGTAATACATTTTCATTAGATTTAGATCACCGGATGTTATTACGTCAAACTAAACCACTTTTACAAAGTCGTAATGCATCAGTTGTTATGGCTGTTGCACAATTATATCATCATATTGCACCTCGTAATGAAGTTAATTTAATTGCAAAAGCCTTAATACGTTTATTACGTAGCCACAAAGAGGTACAAAGTGTTGTATTAACATGTATTGCATCAATGTCAACAAAACGTAAATCAATTTTTGAACCATATTTAAAATCATTTTTTGTACGTACAAGTGATCCGACTCATTTGAAATTATTAAAATTAGAAATATTGACAAATTTAGCTACAGAAGCATCAATATCAATTATTTTGAGAGAATTTCAAACATATATTAGTAGTAGTGATAAATCATTTGTTGCAGCAACAATACAAGCAATTGGCCGATGTGCTGCATCAATAAAAGAAGTAACTGAAACATGTTTAAGTGGATTAGTTCATTTATTATCGAATCGTGATGGTAAATTTTATAACATATATACAATTAATGTTTTTCTTATAAATATATTTCATTTCTTGTTTAATAGAATATGTTGTTGCCGAAAGTGTTGTTGTTATTAAAAAATTATTACAAACAAAAGCAGCTGAACATTATGAAATTATTTCTCAAATGGCAAAATTATTAGATTTTATTACTGTACCAGCTGCAAGAGCTTCAATTTTATGGTTAATTGGTGAATATAATGAAAAAGTACCAAAAATTGCACCAGATGTTTTACGGAAAATGGCTAAAAGTTTTATAGATGAGGTTAAATATTAAAATATATTTTTATTGTTTATAATTTTTTTATTCTTTACACATATTTTATCAGGAGGACATTGTAAAACTTCAAGTTCTAAATTTAGCAGTAAAATTATTTTTAACAAATCCAAAACAAACTGAACTTCTTTGTCAGTATGTTTTTACATTAGCACGTTATGATCAAAATTATGATATTCGTGATCGTGCTAGGTTTTTACGACAATTTATATTCCCAGCAAATGACAATGATTCATCATTTAAATCAACAATTTTAACAAAAAATGCTAAAAAAATATTTTTAGCATCGAAACCAGCACCAGCACTAGAAAGTAAATATCATGGTCAAATACAATATCAATTGGGTTCATTGTCACATTATATAAATATGAGAGCAAGTGGTTATAATGATTTACCAGATTTCCCAGAAATGCCACCAGATCCAAGTGTTCGTAATGTTGAACAACCAAAAGAAGATATTGAAAAATCGAATACGAAAAGTAATACTAATAATAACGGTGAAAATAGTAGAAAGAAGAAAACTTTATATTCTGAATCTGAAAAAAGTTCAGAATATTCAGATACATCATCTAGTTCATCAGATGATGATAATGACGATGAAAGTAATGATGAAATTGGAAATGGTAATGATGGTTTATTGGTTGATAATAGTAATAATGAAAATGGTAAATTAGAAAGTGAAGATCTATCGAAAAAAATTAATATAAAAAATAAATATAAAAATTCTGATACCGAAGATAGTGAAGCCGATTCAAGTTCTTCAAATTCGGGAACTGATTCTGATACATCTACATCTGGTGAATCTAATTCAAATGATACAGATGATGAATCAGGTTCAGATGAAACTGATAATGGTAATAAAATGAATTTCGAGAAAGCTAAAAGTCGTATGAATCAAATTAAAACTAATAAAATTGAAAATAAACCAGAAATCAAAAGTAATTTAGATTTATTATTGGATTTGGGTGATATAGCACCAAGTGGCCCAATAATGACACCATCTTTAGGAGGTTTTTTAACACCTGGTAAATATATATCTTCATAATATTTATTTTCTACAATTAATTGTATTAAATTTTAGGTACTTCATTAGGACTTTTATCGCAAAACTCAAAAATTGAACTTGTTGGTCCTAGTTTTTTACATTTCAAACATTCCGAATTATTAAATAAAGTTAACGGTTATGGTTTAAGTATAACATATAAATTTACCCGAGCACCATCACTATTTTCATCAACAATGACATCAATTGAATTAATTTTCACAAATAATTCTACAAATGAAATGAAATTAATTCATATGATACAAAAACAATTACCAAATGGTATAATAATTAATGATTTTCCACCAATACCAATATTATATCCCCAACAAAATTCAACTGTTATTTTGGGTATTGATTTTAATGATTCATCACATTCAATTGAATTTGATATATCAACATCGCTGGGCACATCTAAAGTCAATTTAAAAGCACCTGTTGGTGAACTAATACGATCAGTTCAATTTAACGAAAATTATTTTAAAGAGGAACGTACAAAATTACGTGGTATGAATGAACATCAATGTAAAATTACAAATATAAATTTTAATCGAAATCAAATTAAACAGAAAATATTTGAATTTATTAATGTTGCTTGTATACCAAATTCAAATTATGAAAATGAATTATATTTTGCTGGTCAAACTATGACTAGTAAGAGTTTAATTTTAATTACATTGGAATTTACAGAAAATGATATAATTGTTACTGTTAATTGTGAAAAAATGGTTATTGGTTCAATGTTATTGAATGAAATTAAAAATTCATTTACTATGCTCA